>VDFB02271358.1:375474517-375708477 GCA_007258455.2 Sequoia sempervirens
CCCTTTATCTCTCTCCCACTCCCCTGATCTCTCTCTCAAGTCTCTCCCTCCTACACTCTCTCCCTCTCTCCCCTCTACCCTTAACCCTATAACCCTAAACCCTTCTACTCCCTACCCTCTATCTCTCTCCCACTCCCCCCTCTCTCTCTTTAAAGTATCCCTCCTTCCCACTCTCCCTCTCAAGCTCCTCTACACTTAACCCTTAAACCCTACCCTTTATCTCTCTTTGACTCCCCCCTCTCTCCCCTCTACTCTTAACCCTTAAACTTGAAACCATTCTACACCCCCTACCCTTTATCTCTCTCCCACTCCCCCCTTGTCTCTCTCAAGTTTCTCCCTCCTACCCCCTCTCCCCCTCTCCCTCTACCCTTGGCCACATGAAGCCCTGCCCTTTATCTCTCTCTCCTTCCCCTTCTCTCTCTCAGAGTGTATATCCTCCTAGCCCTCTCCCCTCTCCTCTACCATGACCATATAACCCTAGGCCAGTTCCTACCATCACATCTCTCTCTCCCCCCTCTCTCTCTTGAAAGTCTCTCCCTCCTACCCACTCTTTGTCTTGAGCTCCTCCACCCTTAACCGTTAAAACCTAGGACCCCCTACCCTTTATGTCTCTCCCACTCCCCCCTCTCTCTCTCAAGTATCTCCCTCCTACCAAGGATTAAATTTGATGGTCGACTTTGCCTGTCAACAAATTTTTTAGTGATAGTTATGTATTCAAGGGTGCCCTTAAAACATTATGATATACCTTAGTGTATGTAAAATTATATATAAACCAAACATATATATCATTATAATTCTATATTATTTTTGATAGTTTATCCAAATTATCTCCTCTTATCCGATACAATCTTCTTAAAATTTTGATTGTATTCTATGGAAAAAAACTCTAAATACAGTCATATGCCCATCAAATTTAAGCCCTGCCTCCTACCCCCACTCTCCCTTTCTCTCCCACTCCCTCCATATCTCTCTCTCAAGTCATAATTTAAAAATAATATAATTTATATTTATACTAATATTAAAAATTAATTTTTAGTAGAGGGGGCTTGACCGAACATATTTAGAATGTTCGACCGAACCCAATTTAAATCTATTTTTTTATTCTACGTTGAATGGGTTCGGTCAAACATTGTTTCAATCGAACCCCTATTCGACCAAACACCTGTTCGACCAAACCCACATATTTTCACACTCATCCCCTGAGGGACCAAAATTACTGAGAATCTTTGCATTTTGAAGCTCGATTTGAGAATGAAAATGGATGAGATCTTAGAAACCCAACTAGTATTAGGTTCGCCTCAAAACAAGCTATCCAACAAATATTATTTTAATATGTTTTAATTATATTATCTATTTATTTTTTAAGTTTTATTAAATATAAGTTTTTCAGCAAAAACAAAACTCTATGTTTTGCACATGTGAAAAAATAGAAGATTATAAAAAAAAAATTAAAAATATGAGTCCACCAGATATTGGACTCCTTGATCCAACAAAAAAAAAAAAAAAATTTGATACATACAGTAAAAGTTATGCATTATACGGTCATGTTATGTCTGAATTGTAATTGATTTGACTTTGAAACTTGATTAAAGAAAAATATTCAATAAAAAATATCTAACCAAGTGGAAGCACTAGATATTAGAGTTACAAATCTAAATTTTAAAGAATTGGAATTTAATCTTTCAAGGAAAAAAATTTATGCGTTATACGGTGTGCGTCACTTTTTTAAAATGTTATTTTTTGAAAAAAACCAGTTTTCATGGGAGATGGAAAAGGATGTGCAATATGATTCCAAAAAAATTGAAAAAAATATTTTTAGAATGTATAGAAAAAATGTGACAAGACTCTAGTTTGCATCATCTTCAAATTCCTCACGGTTTAACCGCTATAGGTGCAAGAATGTGAAGATTTAGCTAAAAAAAAAAGCAGTGTCCAGTTTGGCCAAAAATTGTAAACCACTATTGTGGGATCACCCTAATTTGGTAGAAGGATTAGAGGATTGATGAGAAATAGAAGATCGATTAATTTTTTTCTTTTTAAGAATATTATTTAACTCATCGATTTGTTCCTCATGACCAGGGTTTTTGTAGTAATTAAAAGTTGGCCTTTGTAAAATTCCCCTTTAAAGAAGAGAAGTTTAATTAAAATTTTGTTGTGGAAGATTATTGTGCTTGATCTATTTGTGACTTATTCTTGAACTAATTTTTTTTCTTGTTAGGTTTTATTCATTCTTTCGGACCCTTTGGCTAACTAGCCATCAAAGCTTGTGAGTGTGAATGCTTGAGAAGACCCATTGAAAGAATACTACCTTTTTCTTACATCAACATTTTAGAAAATGAAGCGAAAGGTGTAGTGAATGTAGATCCCATTCTCAACCTATGAGTATGAAAGCTAGGAACAAAATTTGCATATTCATGTCCAAGATTTTTTAGAGTTACATAATCTCAAATGTTATCAAAATACTTTAGATCAAGACTCATTAGTTCATTTTCAATTTTATAACCATTAACTTCATTAGTTGTACCATAGAGAGTTTGTAATTTATCCCATGCATTATGTGAATCTTTATAGATGTCAATATGAAACATTATATCAAGAGAAAATAAACTCCTTAGATGACCAAGATATTTTGTATGTTCAAACATCCAGAGTAGTTTTTCCTTATTAGTGGTGAGTTCAATTATCTTCTTCTCAACATAAGGTGTATATCCTAGTTGTATTAAGGCATTCCATGCATTTTGATGCCATGCATTGTAGTTCTATAGTGAGAGAAATGGAAAATTAAATGTACCAATAGTGAAGGAAAAAAAGAGTACCAAGTATAACAGATGTTCAAGAAAAAAGACAATAAGAGACCCCCTTCTTTACTCAACCAAATAACACCCCTAGAAAAAATGATTTGGCACTTTATATTTATTGCAGTTAGAAATTTTTGCATTGCATTGCTTTTACAAATTCTCAAGAAATGAACATGTCCTGAAAGAATATATTTAGTACAATTTCATATAAAATAAATAGAACCAATTTGAAATAAATGAAAAATAACACACTTTCAAAACAAGAATCAACTCAATTTGAGGTTGTATGCAAAAGTTATGTAGGTTTGAAGTTTTCAAAATGAGAATGGTGAGGAGTCCTGCATGTGAATCAAAAATTTATGAAAAATCCATGTGGAAAAATATCAAACCATCTTTACCAATGTGTAGAACATGAAAAATTAACTGAAATAAAAAATTGCACTGAAAATGAAGTCGTGGAACCCGAGTTATGAGTGTTCAAAGTTGCCTTCAAAAATTAGTACATCAATGGAGAGGGGATGACAACTTTGTTCAAAATCGACATTTTGACAATTGATTTTATGGTTTTCAGGGCTTCTAAGGATGATGGCAGGGTCAGATTTGACCCAAAATGCTTTGAAATTATGGCTCATTGGTGCATCTAGCAATGAACCTCCTGCTTCAAATTGTTATAAATTTGGCCTCCGATGTCCATTTCTAGCAAAATAAAGGGAAAATATGAATGTATTAGCTGCTCTAAACTCAATGGTGAGCTTAGAATATCTCTAGGAAGCTTCAAAAGACATGTAACTAACAATTCAATGCATGAACCCACAAAAACTGATATTTTTTGTCACACCTTTCTGATTCTCTAGATCATCCAAAGATGTAAGAGAAGAGCATACTTATTAAAAAAAAGATCAACTTTCTCATATTTTCTAAAGGAATTCTAACTCGCAACTCAAATTTAGATCTGATACCATGTGAGATTTACTAACTACCCTACCCAAGAATCTAATAACTGGAGGAAGAAAAAACCAAAAATATGAGGAGGAATAAACTGTATTCCTCTCAAGAATGAAAATCTATATTTAGATTGAGAAATTTAGATTACAAAGGAAATACCTTAGTTATATAGGCCAAGGAGAGAGATAGATGCAACCAAATTATGGCAAGTGTTGCCATCCTATGAGGTGTGACAACTCATGTCATTAAAGGCTCAACCACCTTATCCCTATGTAAATTTAAGCTGGTGTGAAGAGGACTTTAGTGGAGAACTAGCTAAGAATGAAATAGTTAGATAAAGTACCCCTTTCAAACTAACAGTCATTACCATTGGGATTACTACCACTACTTTCAAGATGGATGAGGTGGTTGGATCACTAGTATCTGAAGAGACGTAGAGGAAACCTTCCAAGATGGATAAGGAGGCCCTTTATATTTGAGGAAGATCTAAAGAGAGAGGCAAGAAAAAGAAAATGAATTAAAAATAAAATATCCAGGGAGATCTAAGTCTCCTAGCAAGTATAAGGTGAAATGTTTTAACTATGGAAAAACTAGTCATTTTTGCAAGGAGTGCAAAGAGGAGAAGAAAAATAAAGGTAAAAAGAACTTCTTATAACCTAACTTTGAAAAATCCACTAAAGATTATGCTGGTGCATTTCTCACATCCTTGGAAACTCATGGATCACAAGATGTGTGGTTATTATACCCAGTTGCTTCTTTCAACATGACCTTGCATTAGGTTTGGCTCTCAAAGTAAGAAGAATATGATGGTGGGAATGTGTATCTAGGTGATTGTTGATGGTGTTTTTATGCACTTCTCAACACAGGCAGTGCGTAGGTGTACTACCTCTCTTGAAAGACAATCTCCCACAATCGAATTGTAGAACACTATCCCAAGGTCTCTCGGATGTCAGGTCATGACAGTGCTTAGATAGCTCAGCAGTTGATGTGATTTGCAGGAATCACAAGGCAATCTTACAGAAATACAAAGTGTGGACACAAAGCATGAAGTTGGATCTTGGAATGGAATCCTTAGGATGGGAAGTTGCTATACACCAGCTGTAGGTTCAAACAACAATCTTGGACTCCATTTAGTTTCTGAATTTGGCTTTACAATGCACAATGAACCTTGGTATAGGTCAGTTACTAAACAAAAAAAGGAAAAGGGGCGAAGGAGGGGAAAAGTTCCTAAGTATGAAGCTTGCTGTGAATAGTGATAATGGAGTTCCTGCAATGGACAATTCCTCAAAACAATATCCCACTTAACCAGGGATTTCACAGTATCATGGAAATTGTGCTATCTTCTAAGGGCTACAGATATTTCATCCTTCATCCACCACATACATGCATGAATCAAAGATAAAGATTTAGAGAAGCTTTACAATCAAGTCCAGGCTAACTTTGCACAGCTATCTACCTTCAGCAAACAACAAAAAGTATGGACAAAGGGATCATCAACAAAGCAGGAATTTTCACAATCACCCAACAGCATTCCTAAGATGAATCCAAATAAAGTAAACAGCTAACTAAATAGCCATAAGATCTAAGCTAAACATGCAAAATTGGAGAATGAATCAAGTAGCAAGAGAGAAATCAAGAAAATACACCAAGTCAATGATATTCCTTATAAATTTCTGCAGCATGCCTTTACAACAACTCAACTCTCACTTTTGCAAATGAGGGGAGTGCTCTATTTATAGTTTCCAAAAAGTTAAATGAATGGCCAAGATTCATTACAATTGTGTGGCCAAGATTCATTACAAAATAGGGTTTCACCTACCCCAAATAGATTTACAATTTAAAAACATTCTTTGTCTCTTCCCTATTTCGTCATCTAGTGGATGGAACTATTTCTCTTTCATCCTATAGCTAATTTCTATTTTCTCTTTGTTGTAGCTACTCTTCAGGGAGATCTTCCTCTTTGGCTGGGCTGTCTTCTTGTTCCTTGGAAGCTGCGTGTTTAATGTACTTGAGGATGACAGCTTGGAGCTTGTCTATCTCGAGGATCTCGCATCTTAATGCCTGGTAGCTCCATTCCTTAGCGTTCTCTTCCAGCCGCTTCCAATCCTCGTCATACTTCGAGCCTTGGTCTCTGAATAACTCTGATCGATCGAAGGCGCGGGCAGCAAAACTTAGGAACTCTGTTGTAATTTCTTCGGCTGTCCTGTCCTTCATCTTCTCCTTGAAGTATGGTTTGATCCTTTCAGTTTCCATTTGCACTGTGGGCATATCATAGCATGTCATCAACTTGAGGTACTCGACGCATTCCGCCCAGATTTCCTTGGTCCACGTAATATCCAGATCCACTATGCTCTGGATTTGCTCTAACCTCTCCTTCTAGTTGATGAGGCCTCTGTGCCACACATCCACCAGCCATTGATCTTCTTTCTTCAACTCTAGCTTCTCCTCCCACATGTTCTCAGGCATCTGAAGGATAGCTTCAATTCTTGGGAAGGTGGAGTCATAGATGGCCAAAAAATTGGTGCAAAGTCTCCTCGTGCTCTCTAGGGATTGGATCAGGTCCAAGAACTTGTTAGCTGTCCACACAGCCATGTCGATTCCCACGCTTCCGATGCTCACGACCTGTTGGAACCAATCCTCAGTGGTTTTCTCCAAGTTCTTCCTTCTCTCCAGTTTATCTATCTATTCTTTGGAGAGCAACTACGGTGCGGCCGTGGAGTTGGTGGGCAGGTCTTCCACTGAGGACCATTGTTGTATGTAGTCAGTTAGGGCCGCAACCTGCGCCTTGAGCTCATCCCTGGAGACCTTGTCCTGCTTGATCAGGTGTACCACTGTGGCCACCGATTCCTCCAGGTGTTCAACCTTTTGTTCCCTAGTTGTTGTCCCCAAGTCAATGGTGGAGACACTATAGCTCACCCTTGCCTGGCCAACTATAGGCGTGGCAATTTGCGCTACTCGGGAGCCGGAAGCATCCATTGTTACCTTGGATCTGACCTTAGGCTTCTTCTCCTTCTTTGTCGTGCTCAGGGATCGAGCCAAGATGACCTCCAATCTCGCCCTCGGGTCCTTTAGAATAGGAGTCATCTTCTCAAGTTGTTTCTCCAACCAATCGGGCATAGCAGATTTATCTTTGGGTGCATCATGGCTGCCCTCACCTTTCTCAGTTAGAGGCAGGACTTCTGCCTCCTTTTCTTTTGGGGCTCCTCCTTCTCTTTAGTAGCGTCCTCCTCTTCGTCGAAGTCATGATAAAACACAAGGCGTTTGACGGGCAGCCCGGTGGACAATTGTCGGATGGGACTATCTTCTTTCATGGCCTCTTCTTCCCTTTTCTCTTTAGTAGCCTTAGCTTCAGGGCTCTTTACAGCATGGGTCTTGGCCTCGGTGATATCTTTTATCTGCTACTCTTCTGGTGGCTGCCCCTCTTTATCTTGCGGTGACCCTTCTACTTCTTTCCCCACGTCTTTTGGCTGCTGTGCCAACTCCTCCTCAAGGTCCTCGTCAAATGTTTAGACAATTTCCTTGGCACCCGAGCCATCCTCTTCATCTCTGCTCTCGGAAGAGCCTATCTCTTCTTCCTCATAGACCACCCTGTCGATGGTTTGGTGCTTGTACTCAGGGTGCTTGTGATATTCATCGGCCTCCTCCTCAATAGGCTTCGAGGCCTCCTACTCTTGCTCCTCCAACTCTTTTGAAATCTACATTGTGGCCTCCATGGCTGGTGGCCCCGTTGGCGATAGTGAAGGTTGGGCAGTTGCAAGGGCCTGTGCAAGGGCTGCTTGGAGAGCTGGATTCATCAATATTTGGGAGAGCTCAGGGGGAAGGTTCTGCATATGTCTGGTAAGGGCCTCGGGCATAGTGGCAAGGGGGACAGGTAACGTTATTGTTACCAGAGGGAGCAATGTGATCGGTGACATAGCAGCAGAAGAGGAAGGGGGAGTGGTCATGTCGGAAGAGGAGTCGACGTCAATTATTGACCCGGCCGAGGGCGAAGGGGTAAGATGGACAGAAATGTCCACTGTTGGCGGGGAAGCGGCAACTGCAGCGAGAGAGGTGGGTGGCACAGGAGGGGCAGGGAGAAGCAAGATAGGCTGCACTTCGGTCGTAGCCATTGTCTGCTTGAGCCTCTTGGGAGATGAGCCTCCCGTTTCTTTTGTTGCTTGCTCTTTGGGGTCTGCAGCTTGTGCTGTCTCTGTTCCTTTTCTCTTTTGAGACCTAGTGATGGGGGGAGACTTGGAAGTCTCACCAGCTGATGTGGTGGTGGCAACGTCCTCCGCGGCGCTTGGCTCACTCTTGAGCGCCTCATATGTTAGGACCACTCCTTGTTGCTTCAGTTGCGCCACCTGCCCATCGACCTACTCCTTAGTACAAGTTATGATCGGTCAAGTGATGGTATCTAGGTCATCGACCTCTTGCTCATCCCAATCAATGGAGGGGATTGCAAACTTTCAACGGCCATGGCAAAGATCGGCCTGGGGCCCGGAGGTTGGGAAGCTAGATGGAATTCACCACCAAAAGATTTTCGTGTTGATCGGGCGACGGCGGCGGTGAAGAGTCCGGGGCCCGGAGGGCGAGGAGCCGTAGGATGACCGCCGTCGACGACGGCGGAATCCTCGAGGAGTTCTGGAAAGAGAAGTCCAGACGACGGGGCCCGGAAGGCCCCACAGCCAACAGTGAAAAATAAACCAACGACGGAAAAACCCAAGGCGGGGCCCAAGGAGCAGGGGGCTGCCAGAGGCTCACCGTCGTGGACGGCGAGCCCAGAACGGAAGTCTAGAAGTGGACTTCCAAAGCCCGGGGCCCGAAGGAGCAGACACCGCCCTAGAAATCCCCACCAAATCCTAAGCGGAGGGAGGCAGATTGGGCCCCGAGGGGTGGGAGGACGCCCAGAGAATGTCGTAAAGGACAACAAATGCAAAGGGGAAGTCCGATAAAGGAACCCCGGAGGCCCGGGCCCGAAGGGGCCCAAGCCCACTCCAGAGCCAAAATGCCAAAGGGAACTCGTGAGGCCCTGGAGGGTAGAAAAAAAAAAAAGAGGAGGCATGGTTGATTTATGATGAAACTTTGGAGCAACATCGACCATGCAAAACACCAAAAAAAGAGGGGCACGCAAAATGAGGTGGCCCCAAAAGACCCGATGAGGCGAAAGAAAAGAGGGTCCCCGTTCCGAACGGGGCGTGTGTGCTAAGGGCACAACAGTGATTATTCTCATCTAAATATTGTTGGTCATGGTAGATTCAAGATCAAATTCACGGATTGTAGACTGAAGGGTTTCTTACATATCCTAGGTTTAACACCAAATGTACTCTTATTAAGTAAATTCAATGATTCAAGTGTGCAACTTTTTTTCTTGGGTGGTGGATGCAAGATGATGAGAGGAGTTATGGTGTTGGATAAGGTTGTTTTAGTTGGAAGCTTGTACAAGTTGGATGCATGCATAATACAATGCAATACTTCTTTAGACATTCCAAAAAAGAGACCTATGGATTATTCACCCTCACTATTGTCCATCAAGTAGAGAATAATTCTACAACAACTACATCTGATGGTCATGTATTTTGGGCACCTAAGGGTGATTATTCCTTGAAAATGAATCTTCTTGTATAGAGAACATGATATTATGACACCAAATACTTAGTCACATTAGTGAGAAGGGTATTACAACCCTAAAAAATAAAAGCCTTGTTGAAGGAATAGAAGATTGTAATCTCAAGTATGACTTTCACAATAAAATTGTGTATGGTAAATAACACCATGTTTCTTTTTATTCTATCTCTCATAAGTCTCATGGGATTTCAAACTATGTTAATGCAAATGTTTGTTCCTATGAATGTTCCTTTATTAATTAATATTTTTATATTTTGTTTCATTCATAGATGACTACAATAGAAATACATTTATCTATTTCCTTATAAGTAAATATAAAATATTTAGTTGGTTTAGGGTGTTTAATGCATTGGTGTAAAATTAGAGTAGTAGAAAGATCAAATGTTTGAGGACTCACAATGGTGGTGAGTTTTATTTAGAAAATTCAGCAAGTTTTAGAAAGAGAACAAGATTGAGAGACATAAGAGAAATACATACACCCCACAACAACATGGATTTGTAGAGAGGATGAAAATTATGTTGATGGATAGGGCTAGAAGTAAGTTGAGTGGTGCTAACCTTGAGAAATATTTCTAGGGTGAACTTGTAGCCATTGCATGTAATCTCATCAATAGCTCTCCTACATCAAATCTCTTTGATAAGACAACCATGGAGGAATGGTCTGGTAAGAAGCCTTTGATGAGACATCTTAGATTATTTTGTTTGTGAAGCTTACACTCAAGTTCCAATTGAGAAGAGGTCTAATTCAGAGAAGAAGGTGGTAAAATGTATCTTCATTAGCTAAGCTGTAAGTTTGAAGAGGTACAAGCTTTGGGATCTAATGTCCCAAAATGTTCTCTATAGTAGAAGTGTAATTTTCAAAGAGATGAAACCATCCATAGTTAAGCTATAGCTAAACCTAAAGAGGAGACACAAAAGGATGTAGTTTAGATTCCACCTACTTCGATAAAAGGTGAACTACATACTCTTATTGGACCTGATGAGGAGGAGAGCTCAAGAAACTTTGAAAGCTATGAGGAAGAAAAAGAACCTCAACCTCAAACATTGAAGAGGTATACACATGTTACGTGGCAACATGAATGGTTTGTTTATTCCTTGTTGGATTCTAGTTGTGATTTTTCTTTGATTGCTAATATTGATGAGCCTACAAATGTTAGAGAGGATATGAGTATGAATGATGTAGATTCATATATGAAAATCATGGATGAACAAATGGTTGCTAAAGGGTATTCTTAGGTGGAGGGAATTGACCATGTTAAGATATTCTCTCATGTTTCAAAGCTAACATCTATCGAATTCAAGTTATCACTTGTAGCGACATATGATCTAAAAGTGGAAAAAATACATGTAAAGACAATATTCCTTCCTAATGTCTTGGAGGAAGAAATTTATATGTCACAACCAGAGAATTTTTTGGTTAAAGGTAAAGGACATCTAGTATGTAAGTTGAATTTTTTTTTGTATTGTCGTAAGTATTTTCTTAGGATGTGGTACCAAAAGTTTCACACCTATGTGTTCTCATTAATATTTTTGAGATATAAATCTAACCATTGTGTGTATTACAAATGTGATAATAGTTCTATTCTTATAATTTTTTAATACTTATATGATATGTTTTTATTAGGAATGATAGAAGTATGACATCAAATTAGAAGTATCAGTTGTCAACAAAGTTTAAGATGAAAGAGTTAGGTGCAGCTACATATATTTTGGGGATGAAGATTAGAAAAAATAAAGATAACAGAAAGCTTTGGCTAAGCGATAATGATTATATGAACTTAGTGTGGGAGAGATTCAACATGATAGATTATAGATAGTTAGTCATTCCTATAATATAGGGGACAAAGCCTTTTTCCCAAAATATCCTATTGAGATGGAGGACATGACTACAATATGCAAGTGTTGTTGATAGTTTAATGTATGCTATGGTGTGTACTAGGTGAAACATTTCCCAAGTAATGGTAGTCCTTAATTAATTTATGGTTATTCTCATATGAGTACTTTGGGATGCAATAGAGATAATTTTCATTAAATTGTGGGGTACCTTTAAGTATTCCCTATGTTCTCAAGGTTATCTTATTGGATCTCAAAATTTATTGAGTATTCATGGATATGTGGATTAATTTGGCCAAGTGACATTGACAACAAAAGATCCAACAATGGTTGTGTTCATGGTGTATGGTGCTGCTATCCTTTGGATGAGTAAGAAACAAGTTGTAGTCAATTTATCCATTACAAAATAATAGTACATGGCAGCTACTCATGCTTGCAAGGAAACCATTTTTCTTAAGATATAATGTTCTAATATTATTTTTGATGTAAGATAGATTAATATCTATTTTGATAGTCAAATTATCATTTTATTAGGAAAGAATCCTACTTTCCATGCCAAAATAAAGAATATTGATGTTCAACTTCATTTTCTTTATGATGTGGTACAATATGTGAAGGTGAATATGGATAAGTTCAAAACTTTGGTGAATGTTGCAAACACACTTACAAAAATAGTGAGCATAGAGAATTTCATGTGGTATTTCATTTCCATGGGCCTTGGGAGCCTAAGCAGTTGCTTACAAATTAATGCTGATAAGTCTCTCAAATGTGAGATATGTTGGGAGTAAGGTATCTCAACCTTTGATTCCTGACATTTAATTTATTGTTAGCCCCATTTTGGCAGGATCTTTTGGGGCAATATGTTGATAATTCGCAGCGCAGTTCTACATTTCAATCACACAAATGTTACACCAATTTCAAAAATTTGTTTACTCTACGATAGCATATTGCAGCTGTTACACGAACACCTATCTTTATGCGCAGAAAACAACAAAAAGAACCAACTGAAAGAAACTGAGCCGTTCTCCGGTTTGGAGTGATTTGAGCATATTAGGAAGAGTCTAGCCGTGATCTCTCACAAGCATTGTTAAAGTCTGAACTCTTGACCCTCGAGTCACATAATGAAGAATGTAATTAAGTGGTCAAAGCTATACATTTGGGAGAATTTCGCTTGGGACTTAGGTAAGCTAATGCTACATCTTGACAGCATAGCAGACTCTTCTTTAACATTTGTACAAGTTGGAGGAAGAGAGAAATCATATGAATATGAATGAAACCAAGTAAAAGTTCAGGCTGTAAAACAGTTTATAAGGTTCCACATGTGAAGGGTTTCTATCCATAGGCAGCTTTGTTAACTAGGCATGCACAGAGATTTAAGTCCTCCTATCCACATCGCCCTCCATTATAGGCGTCACAAAAAGTGACTGAATGCTTGCAAAGCCAGGTTAACAAGATCGAAGGCTTATCGCTTTACTTGATCATCCCGCCCCAAAGTTGCATAGTCATACGGTATTCACAAGGGAGGCTGCAAACCTGTTCGAGTCTTCACGTTGCACTCAAAGACAATATGGAGAGCAATTAAATTCAGAAGATTGCTAAACACCTTGTCGATTATGCAGTGTCGGGTTTAAGTTATTTGGAATAACAATGATTCAATGGCCGTCATCATGCGAAGGATCGGGCATATACTTGGTGGAGGATATGGAGGTTCTCAAAAGCTCATTCTTGCCCGCCACATCATTTATAATCATGCAAATTGAATTATTGAAAGCTTAGCGGCATATCACACTTGGTTAGGAAACTACCAGCAGTCCCCAAAGTGGTTATAGAAACCACAAAAAGTACAGCCAACAATAGTGGAGCCCAATAGGAGTTACAACACTCTATGATTTCTCCGCCAAACAAATTTAAAGGCATAGACTCGGCAGAGTGCTCCGACCGCCGACAGCATCGATGTAGTTGTGTTCTTGAAATGGTGAAGATACTGCCTGAACAAGCATTTTGCTTACAGCTATAAAGAAAGCCATTGGTAGTGTTCGGGTTCCAAGCAATTGAGCGCTGCTCAAATTCTTAAGCTCTGATTGATCTGAGTTCATTGATAAATAAGTCAAGTAAGCCTATTGCAATATTAGAGACCCAAGGCTGTGAGAGGTAGGAAGTGGATTCAAAAGCAACTTTGACAGATTTACTATCGATACTCTTTGAGACATGTGGAGTGGGATAAAAATTCAATCAATAGCTTTGTCTTCAAACATTATCTAGCATTGCTTCATTAGTGATTCAAGGTGCAAGCATTGAAACAGATGGAGCCTTCAAATTAAGTGAAACCGTGGCAGACCAGGAATGGTTAAGTAATGTGAAAATGTGAATTTTCAAGGAGTATTGCAATTTTCCCACTTCGGTGAAAAATTTAATGCTACAAGTCACAAAAGTACTTGTGACAATTCTAGGAAATGCCACCTTACAACAGATCAGTAAAATGATCCGATCCCCATAACAAACAAAATGAAAGAATTATGGTCATTGTGGTCACAAATTTTCCAGAATTATGGGTGGGACATCGTAAACTTAACAGGATCATAGAATGGACGTGGAAGCAGGATGTGCCAAATCAAATCAGCGATGATGAATCATTTATTTACTCAAAGTATTGAGTTGTTCCCTTCAGGAAAAGCACGAGTCAATGTCGGCCTTTGTAGATGGAAATCCACTGGAGAGGCTATGAAAGGTAGTCATTGATCATATACAGTCACTAGATGGCTATGTTCTATTAAATCCTCGATTACAAAAGATTAAGCTAAATCGTGATGGCACAATAAAGCGCTTTCATTACTTATGAATAGCTTGCTAATAGGTTCGGCACTCCGTTAATACTTTTAGGCACTAGTATTTTCTAAACAAGTGGGCTTGGCAAAATCTTCGATGACAATCCAGGCAAATGATATATCAAAGCGGACCGGTATAATTGCACATCAATTTCCTAGTATACAAAAACCTTGCCAATAAATTAAAACCCGATGCACATAATACAAGGGAATTTCCAGCTATCAAGACATGGACATATGTTTAAAAAGAAATTTTTATACTTTAAGTCATTTTTAAAATAGCGCAAGAAAATATAACTTTAGAGATCAACCAAAGAAAAAGAAATGTGGGAATGAATTCGAAAAGTCTCTCACCATGAAGAGACGATTTAGTTACCAAGAATCAGTTGTGAGAAGAATCAGCATGAAACCGAAAGGGCTTAGGGGAAAGATATATAGAGTTTTCCTTTGTAATGGGGGGATTTTTCTTGTTTTCTGCGAGGATCCGTCAGCGGGGCTCCCGTGGGAGTTTTTTCTCTTAAGATAGCAATTAATGAATTGTTTAAACGGTAGTATTCTTTCAAATATGCATAATCTTGTGTACAAATACAGAGGGTCTATAAGCCCAATATTTGCATCAAGAAATAAAGAAGACTAAGAACAAGAATAACAGTAGACGAAGGTGTTGTTTGTGAAGGAAGAGGAAAACAAATGATAGAAGATGAGAACAAATAAAAGAAAGGCAGATTTCATTTCTTGCTTCAATGATTACAAAATGCCTCTATTTAAAGAGGTCTTAGAACAATTTGGAGATCTCCATATTCAAAGCACATGCGTAGAAAAACAGACTAAGGTCTAAGCTAGAAACTTCTATATTAGATGCTAAGTTTGAACGCTTGGGAGAAACAGCTGGGAGAAACTTCTACATTTAATGCATAGTTTGACAAAGACTGTGGGAGAAATTAATTCTCTCCAACACCCCCCCTTAATTTCTACCACTAACTAATTCAATATCAACAATACCTACATTTTTTTGTAGATATTCAAAATTGTCCTTTGGTAATGCTTTAGCGAAAATGTCTGCCAATTGATCTTCAAATTTGCAGAACTCAAGGTAGATTTCTCCATTGTTAACCAATTCTCTGATTAAGTGATACCTTGTATCAATGTGGTTGCTCCTCTTGTGAAATACATGATTTTTTGATAATGCAATTGCTGACTTGTTATCACAAAGGATTGGTGTTGGTTCCTCTTGATTATGCAACAGATCTGACAAAACTTGACGCATCCATATTGCTTGACATGCAGTGGAAGTTGCAGCTACATATTTTGCTTTAGCTGATGAAATGGTCACTACAGGTTGCTTCTTTGATGCCCATGATATAGCTCCTGATCCAAAATGAAAGACATATCCAGAAGTGCTCTTCTTGTCATCTATACTACCTACAAAATCACTGTCAGTATAACCAATCAAACCAAAATTGTTAGCTTTGGAATAGAGAAATTCCATATCCTGTTGTTCCTACAACATATCCTAGTATCCTTTTTCCAGCTTGCCAGTGGGAATTCTGAGGTGACTCCATGAATCTTGAGATTAAACTAACACCATACGTAATATCTGGCCTGGTAGCTATGAGATGCATCAGACTTCCAACTAGTTTTTTAAATAGAGTTGGGTCAACATTTGATCCCTTGTCCTTTTTGCTAAGTTTTATTCCTATTGCAACTGGAGTTGATGTTGGATTACAATTTATCATTTTGAATCTTCTCAATACATCCTTGATATACTTGGATTGACAAATAAAGATACCTTTATCAAATTGAATGACTTCAATGCCTAAGAAGTATCTCATTAAGCCCAAATCTGTCATCTCAAATTCTTTCTTCATTGCTGACTTGAACATGTCTATTGACAAATTTCCAGTGAAAATCAAATCATCAACATACAGACACACCATCAAAATTTGACCTTGCTCATTGGCCTTTATATATAATGTGGGCTCATTGTTTCTTCTATTGAATTCATTACTTATTAGATATGAATCAATCTTGTTATACCAAGCCCTAGGTGCCTGTTTCAATTTATATACTTTATTTTCATGCCCGTATACCTCATAACCAGGTGTTTGTTGAACATAAATTTCTTCATCAAGAAAACCATTCAAAAATGCTGATTTTACATCCATTTGATAAACTTTCCAATTATTATGTGCAGCTACTGCTAAAATTGTTCTAACTGTATCAAGTCTAGCAACTGGAGCAAATGTTTCAGTATAATCAATTCCATACTATTGTGAAAATCCTTTTGCAACCAATCTTGCTTTATGTTTTACAAACTTTCCTTCAACGTTAAATTTAGTTTTATAAACCCATTTGACTCCTATACAATCTTTACCTTTAGGTAGATTCATTAATTCCCATGTTTGATTTCTTTCAATAGATTCAATTTCTTCATCCATTGCTTTGATCCAATTATCTTCTTTTACTGCTTCTTCAAAATATATAGGATCATATGAGAATAAAGAAAAATTTGAATACATATCCACATTCTCTTCACCTTGATCATATATCTCTTTTAAGCTTTTTGTTTTCTTACCTCTATACCTTGGTCTCAATGAGGAAAGTGTAGGATTTGACTCATCACTCACATTTGAATTTGGAGTAGATTGGTCTTGATGATCTGATGATGGTCCTAGTACAAAATTTCTTGGTGGAGTACTTGGTGGTGTTTGATTTGGTTGATTACCTTGTTCCTTTGATTCTTCTTCATTGTGAGAGATTGATGCTCTTCCTATGACTATTTTCTTAGCATTTTCATCCCATGATTCTTCTTCCTTGAATTCAACATCTCTACTAGTGATTAATTTCTTTGAAATGGGATTATACAATCTATAAGCTTTTGATTCTTCACTATAACCAACAAAAATACATTTCTCACTTTTATCATCCAATTTTCTTCTCAATTCAGACGGCACCAATGAATAAGCAACACATCCAAAAATTCTAAAATGAGATACACTGTGTTTCTTACCATTCCATGCTTCTTGAGGAATCTTTTCTTTAACACTCTTTGTTGGACTCCTATTCAAAATGTATACTACACATGCCACTGCTTCTGCCCAAAACATATTGGATAAATTCTTGGCCTTCAACATACTCCTAGCCATTTCCATTATGGTTCTATTCTTCCTCTCTGCTATACCATTTTGTTGTGGTGTGTATCTTGTTGTAAACTGTTTCTTGATCCCATGGTCTCTGCAAAAATCCAAAAATTCATTAGAACTGAATTCACCACCTCTATTAGATCTAAGTACCTTGATGTATAAGCCACTTTGTTTTTCTACCAAGGCTTTAAACTCCTTGAATTTTTCAAAGGCTTCAGACTTCTGCTTGAGAAAGTATATCCAAGTCTTCTTGCTAAAATCATCAATAAATGTTAGGAAATATATGCTTCCACCTAAAGATGGAGTCTGCATTGGTCCACATATATCAGTGTGAACTAACTCCAATGGTTCCCTTGCTCTGTATGAACTTCCTACTGGAAAACTTTCTCTATGTTGTTTTGCCAATATACAATTTTCACATGAATTAGTTGGATGCTCTATAATTGGTAACCCTTTCACCATATTTTTCTTTTGCAATAAACTCAAACCTCCAAAATGAAGGTGACCATACCTCAAATGCTAGAGCCATGTTTCATCTAACCACACTTTCTTGAAATTGATTTCCTCTATTCCTTGGATGCAATGAATTTGGAGGGGGAACATTCGGTTCCTTGTCATCTTGACCTTTGCAATCAACCTGCCACTAGGATTTCTATCCAAAATTGTACAAACATCATTATCAAAGAAGACTTTGTACCCTTTTTGCATTAACTATCCAACACTCATCAAATTTTGTTTTAATCCAGGCACAAAATAAACATCAGGAATATATCTCTTTTCTCCACTTTTGGTTAAAACATTTATAACACCTTTTCCCATTATAGATACTTTACTACCATTTCCCACTTTTACTTCAGATTTAATGGAATCATTCAAACTAACAAATAACTCTCTATTACCAGTCATGTGATTGCTACATCCACTATCCAGGAACCATATATCTCTAAACTTTCTTGAGCAACACTACAAATTATGAATAAACTCCCTGAATTATTATCAGACACACCTAAGTAATTAGCACCATGTTTGTCCACCTCTTCCTATTTCTTCCTACATTCATTTGCAAAATGACCAAACTTCTTACAATAATAGCATTGAACATGAGACTTATCAAACCTTGATGATTGTTATTGATTTCCCCCATGTCCTCTATTATTGAAACTCTGATTAGATTGACTAGTTCTTTCTTCTTGATTTGGACTCATATGTCCATCTCTACTTCTACCTCTTCCTCTTCCTCTGAAGTTCGATCTTCCTTTTCCTCTGCCAAATGACACTTGTGATCTAAAAGCATTCTCCAAAGAAGAATTGTTATTCCTATTCATCCTAGTTTCATGGGATAAAAGTGATCCCATTAACTCATCTATAGAGAGTTGTGTTAGATCCTTAGACTCCTCAATAGCAACAATAATAGCATCAAATTTTCTAGGCAAACTATGAAGAATTTTTTCAACAACCTTTTGATCAGTCAAATCTTCACCATATGAGCTAATCTGATTGACCACATTCATTACATGATTAAGAAAATGATCAACTGAATCTGAATCTTTCATGCATAGATTCTCAAAATCATGACTAAGTGTTTGCAATTTAGCAACCTTAACTTTTGATGTCCCTTCATATGCTATTTCTAATATGTCCCATGCTATTTTAGATTTTGTGGCTATAGAAACCTTGGGAAAAATGGATTCATCTACAGTTTGCTGAATTAGAAATAATGCCTTTGCATCATTTTTCCTATTATCTTTTAATTTATCTTTATCTTGTTGTGATAAGGCTAGATATGTAGTTTCATTTGTTGGTTCAGGAAAACATCTTTCAACAAGATCCCACACCTCTTGAGAACAAAACAACATTTTCATTTTTATAGCCCAAAATTCATAATTTTTGCTAGAAAAAATTGGAATTTGTGGTTGAGCTATACTACTTCCTGATGCCATGTTATCTATTGTATTATCTACTGGTTACTTTAATTTGTTTCCCTTTCTCCTACGCAGTTTTACAATAAAAACTATGGTTGCTTACAATATCAATTTGCTTTTCAAAGCAAAATACCAGCCAAGACAAAATACCAGCCAAGACTGAGCCAAATAGGCATACCAAAAAACCAATTCCAAATAACAGAATATATGGCTTTACTAAGCCACAAAACAATCCTTTGTGCTTCTTAAATGCATACCTTCTACGAAAATGAAGCTTTTGTACTGCTTGTTGACATGGCTAATGTTCTATAGCCACTTGCCGATTTCTCTAAAACACTGGTAGGATCTTTCAAGCTGCAAACTTGATTGGCATAAATTCCAACTTCAATGATTCTGTTGGGTAGTAGCTGTAACACAATGGCAGTGATTTTTTTGGGCAGTAGCTCCAACACAAAAGAAACGATCATTCAAACTTTGGAAACTTCAAGCAACTGCTACAGTAGTTTCAAACCAGCTCTCACCTTCCTCAGATGCCTTCAAACATCAGCTGGGATTCTATCGCTCCCACATCAGCTGGGATTCTATCACTCCCTCTCCAGGCTCTTTTCTACTCTGATACCAAACTGAAGGAAGAGGAAAACAAATGATAGAAGATGAGAACAAATAAAAGAAAGGCAGATTTCATTTCTTGCTTCATCGATTACAAAATGCCTCTATTTAAAGAGGTCTTAGAACAATCTGGAGATCTCCATATTCAAAGCACATGCATAGAAAAACAAACTAAGGTCTAAGCTAGAAACTTCTATATTAAATGCTAAGTTTGAATGCTTGGGAGAAACAGCTGGGAGAAACTTCTACATTTAATGCATAGTTTGACAAAGACTGTGGGAGAAATTAATTCTCTCCAACAGTTTGCATGTTTGGATATATTTCATAGCCACGACTATAATTATATCAAAAGGGTCTTAGGCTTACCTCTGATCAATAGTATTCAACAATTCAATGATTTGAATTAGAAACCCTATGTCCTAAGAAGAGCCACCTGCATTTAGAAGGAAATTTCCCAGAAAATCCGTAAGAACAAAAATTCAAAGCATAAAATCAACTTCCAATCTAGTATATCTACGATTCAGAGTACATGCCACTTAACACCACGGCACTGTAGACACATTCAAGAGTAAAGGTACTTCACATTATAGATTAAACCATTGTAGGAGGTATTTCAATTCCTCTCATTTTCGGTTCCTAAAACATCGACAAAACAAAAAGCTAAAATAATATACAATGAGATAAACATGATTTCAACTCCAAAGTTTCATTTATATGCATATATTAGAAAAAGAAAATAGAAAACAGAAAAATGACATTAAGACTTAGCATACCATCAATGCCATTGCCACATACTACAATCTGTCCCAAAAAAAAAATTGCTTTCACAATACCATTAGCCCTAATTCTCTATTCCTAGAATAGATCATCAAACTCTAGCCTACAAATAATTTTAATCTCATGATACACATCCGAAACTATTCTATACTAGACTAATGAAATTCTAGTAAGGTTCTTCACAAACATATAACCAGCAAACACAACGGAAATGTAAAACTGACTCCAAATAAACCAGCAAATTAAATTATAAACCCAAACCAAGCCCGTTATTCGCTCCCGTCTAGTTAAACCCTATGCTCTATTAGAAGAAACCAAGTGACATTTTTTTTAATATGAAACCAATCAAAGCAGCAGACACCTATTTAAATTTTCCATTGAAACAAATGGAAATAGTAAGCGCCCACATTAATGTTTTCTCACCAAAACTGATAAAACTTAAAGACCGCACAATAAAGCTTTGTACCCAAACCAATGAAAGAACAGACACCAAGCTAAATTTTTCAACCCAAAGCAATCGAAAGAACAGACACCCAATTAATTTTTCACCTAAACCAACTCAGAAGATCATAACAACCTAGTAAGTTTTCTAAATCCGAGCAAACCAAAAAAACAAATATCTTAGAATGAAAGCAGATCGGCAATGAAGAGGGATATTAGAAACCCCAACCTTTCTGAGACAAGGCGGCTGTCAATGGGCTTGACCAATGCTTCGATTTGATTACAAGTTCCCTATGCCCTGTGCATTATGGGCTTATTCGCACTACTGCTGTTGTTGTTAGAACTCATCTTTCTCATTGAGAAAGAAATAAGTTACATGCCCGCAGATCGCAGAAAAACCAAACAACGAAACGAATCTCAATGGTAATGTGCAAAATAATAATCAATCACCCACGGATCCACGCAGACAAAATCACTGTGCTGCCTACTTTTATGAAACCATACGAGTCGAATGCATTTGTACGGATAAGGGACTTCCGATACAATTGCAATACTATTAGGTGAGCTGTTTGCAGCCCACAGTTTTTAACATTCAAGTTAGGTGGTCCTGATGAAGTGGACGGCATACCTCTGGCAAATCTTAGTTACGATTTTACCACATGTCCGAGTAAAATCTTTGATCTAAGAGGAAAAAACTATTGTATAACATGACATTAAAGCTTTGAACTCTCTACATTAAAAAAAATATTAAAATATTGGCACAACAATACAACCACATAGACACAAAGAAATATACCTAACACAGTTAAATAGCATAGATTAGACAAAAATTAAACGTAGATTTATTACCTCACTCACTTATTTTAGGAGGGAACAATCACATTACCTGCTTAATGATATTTTCTGTTCACATTTTGTATCCATGGAAATTAAAACAATGCAAATATATCATGAAATAAAAAACATTTCTAACAATCATGTGGGTAAATAATGTGGGGTAAATAAGTATTTCATTATTAAAAATAAAAAATACTTTCTGATTAATCAAATAATACCATTTCATCTCTCATAAATCATTCAACCTTTATCTTGCATCATCCATTTAATTAAATAAATCAGGACTTCATTTAATCGAAATCTAATTCATATTTCCCCTTTTCTTATTTAAATAAATCAAATATCTAGGTCAAAGAGGTAAAACTCATCCTAATCATCATCCTATCTGATTAATCATGATTAAATGCTAATCCTAACCACTTGCATTCTCTAAATTTAGCCACTTGCACCAATAAATTTATTGATTTATTAAAATAAACATTTTCACTCAACATGGAATATTCCCTAGAATTTGAATTCAAAAGCAAGTGGACATGTACATCCAACAAGTGATTTATGAGCTTTTACATGGCTCTTACATGTCCCTTGCACAAGTCAAACTCAACATTTATTTCACAATTTGAATTTGAAATTTCCCCCTCTTGGGCAAATTTCTCAAATCTTGCACATGCATCAACCACTCATATGATGACAAGTGTCCTCATCTCATTGGCTTAATCTTTAGTCTCACATCCTCCATGTTGAGCACTCTTATCCTTTGAAAATCTATAAATTAAAGCTTCATCTTTGAGCAAATCCTCCACAATATTTATGTAAAGTCATTCTCTTGAACTGGGAACTGATTTTGTCCACTCCACCTAATCTCCATAATTTCATCAACAAATCTCTTGCAAAGTCACTCTCCTTGAGAACTGATTTTGTCCATTTGTCATCTCCATCTTCATAGCAATTTCATATCATCTAGCTTATCTATCAAGGATTGGGAAAGGGCTATTTTCAACAATAGCACCAATCCACTATGAGATAAATTTGGATTCATGTTGTTTATATGCTTATTTAGCTTGTCTTATTGTTTAGCATATCTAACATGAAGCAATATTTCATAGGGATATTAGATCTGTTGTGTTTTGCTTGATTTGTTCTTGTTAAGGCTTAACATATTGTAGATTTGATGTCTACAAAATGGTGCTAGAAGGAGGGCGATGTTTGATTGTCTTTAATGATTGGTGCTAATGTTTGACTATCTTTAATGATTTAGGTATTGCATATCATATCAACACTCAAGTGGAACCAATTACTGTTTCGAATCTGAGAGGTCATGCATGTGTTATATACTACTTGAATTTGAAATTAGCCCAAGCAATAGCTAGGTCATCTCTGTGTTGATTTAGTATGTTTGATTCATATGGCTTTTGTTGGATTTATGAGATTAAAATAGGAAGATCAATACCATTTCCAACTAATAGTTGTTTTGTTGTATGCTAGCATTGAAAAGAGAAAGAATTTGATTTAAACTTGTATTCCCTCTGTACGAGTTAAAATATGTTAGAATCAAGGATTGATGCTTATTATAAACGGGTGGGATTGCTGCTTGTACCTTTTGTTGTGATGGCATTCTGTTAGTCTTTGTATTCTTCATACTTCACTGCATTTGCATTCGCTCAGGCTACATAGCTTGTTATGACAGTTTATTCTTCTTGAGCTCAAGATTTAAAGTCTGATAAAACTCTGAATATCGTCTTCAGTCCTCTGACATGTCATATTAAAACAATGCCATTTGTTGTTGAGTCATTCCATCAAAAGATTTAGGCACCCTCTATAAGCATTGGCACGGGTCGAGAGGCCGCCAATGGCACTAGCTCGCAGGTCTTGCAATCATTGTGTTCCCATGGGATGACAAAAGTTGCATTTATCGATATTTCATTGTATTATAGAATGACATAATTCCTCTTTCCCATTGTGCAGTCTAGGTAAGGGAATGTGTATTCATTTTAATCCATATATTTAGGCATCTCTATAGCGTTTATTTCCACTCTCTCATTCCCAAATTCTAAACGTCGTAGTTGTCTAGTTTAAATGCCTGCACAGTTTCATTATATCTTCTGATGGATGTATCTTGCCAAATAGTATGCAATATTTAATCTTATATGCACTCTCTCTATTGGTTGATGCATGATGATCTTATAAATAATGGCAGGAACATTTACTCTATCATTGATATAATATTTTTCATAGACTCCCTTTGGCTGCCCACTCGAAGGTATATTCTTTCAAATGCTATATTTAGAATCAATTAGATGGCGAAAATGTAAAACATATGCGACTCTGACATCTATTCTTTTGTGAAGATCTACATATTAATCATGCACATGTGGGTCATTCTATTTGCAGGGCAAAAATTATATGTCTGGAAGATATACTCTGTTGTGCTCCTATCTTACATTCTGTCAAAAGAACAATAGAATTTAATGTTACACCTGACATTTGTGCAATATCTGACAACAGCTAAGCATTTGATAACAATTCTTTGAAGTGCAATCTGTCAAAAAGTTCACATGCCCCTCTATGCTTCCAGTTTGATGTACATGTTAAGGGAGGTAATGTCAGCAACAACATCTGACAAAATTATTACATCCTTCATGCTTTCAGTGGACGTATCTACCTATTCCAAGGCTCCCATTTGGCACGGGCATGCTGGTGAACGTTGGGAACAGGCTAGTCAAAGGCCATGAAATCTCTAGGCATCCAAACTTATCTACTCTTGTCCTTTGCAAGCTCTAAAATGACTCACCATTAGTGTTGCCTGCATCCTAGAGCCTCCATCAATGTTGTTTGGTCGAGCACAATAAAACTCAGCACAAAAGAAGCAATGAAAGCAAGGTTCATGGGGATTTTTGTGCACCTATCAATAGTCATACATTGAGTCGGCATTTCAATCACTTCACTCTAACAAAGGAGGAGACCAAATGAAAGCTAGTCAAAAGTGACGGGAAATAATTTTTTGTAGAGGAGTTAATTCTGTTGGGCGCTTAAAATTCAAATTTTGTGTTACTCTTGTTGGCTACAACTTATGAAGTTATTTCACTTACAAAATCTTAAGGATCCCAAAGAGTATCATTGTGGATTTAATAGCTGAATATGTCAGGTAATGCACTATTATAAATCGATTGTTTGACTGCATAAAGATGGACACAGAGCTGCTCCTTCTGACTCCCCAAAGTGGCTATTTATTGTTAATTAATGCAAGATCAACCGACAAGATGACATATGGCAGAGCATCATTTATTTCAAATTTTGAATTTGATCTCTATTAAAGGCAGCATATGGTTTGCATGAAAAAATGAGGGCATTGGAATTAAAGGATCACAAGCACTTTTGAAGTGGCCATTGGACATTGAAATTGAATTGACCAATGCTAAAAGATTATCAATTAGATATTATTATTAAATTGATCACATCCTTGAAATTAATTTTGTTTCAAAATTTATTTTTTGATTTGTTTCTTAAACAATTAATTCTCATATGTTTTTATCTTGTAGATTTGCACATGAAACTTGAAAAAAAATTGAAGCATAGAAAGCACTCTTTGAAGAATTAATGATTGAGTTGGAGAACCAAGAATTGAACTTAAAAGAGCATTTTTAAATGCTTATCGCAATTAGAGCATCCAAGTGTTGCTTTCTCTTTTACCCCAACTAGATCAATTTGGGGATTAATGATTGATTTTTTTTCAAAATTGGATTAAAATTGAATGCTAGAAATTGACTAGACATTGTTTTTTGGGATAAAATTGAACAATCAATTTCACTCTTCATCTTGGTGCTTTAAAATGAACTCATCATTTCTTTGAGGCTTAAAATGAACATGTGTTTATCGTGTTTTGTAATCTCTTATTCAAAGTAATCTCATCTAAAAAGGAATATGCACTTCTGTCACGCTTCATGGCGATCTTGAGAACCAAAAGTATTTTTTGATGACATTAAGTTGCATAAAATATTGCCTCCACACTTCGATTTGGGTTTTAAAATTTGAAAAAAACACTTTGTGAGTGTGAGTTAGGTATATCGCACGTGTTCTCCCTTTGTTTCTAAATGAAGGTCAATTGAACCACGAATGTGCTTGCTCGCTATTATTTACCTTTAGAGGGGCCTGCCTAAGGGACACATCCGAAAGGAGAACTCGAAGGCGACTCCAACTGATTTTTCATTGGGGCCAATATATAAATGGATAAGACTAAACTGTCAAGTCCTCATGGTTTGTAGGCCTTAGCCATACAATGTCTTTTAGTACAGGGTACTACCGTAAAACGTATAAGAGCCCCTAGTAGGATTGATTAAAGCCTTTAGTGGCTTGCTGGACACTCGCAAGGTGCCATGTCCCTGATGTTGTGTCATTAAGAACCTTGATTTTAGAGGCCAACCAGTCCATCCAATGATTTTATCAAAGTGGTGCATTGGAACTTAGATTCCAAGATGTTACTTGCCACATCCGATCCTAGTTGAAATATAGAGGTTAAGACTTCATTCTTAACATACCTTTATATTTTGTCCTTGGTTGGATGTAAAGTCATCTCTTCTACTATGAAGGGCATGAGGCAAGCCCACCAAGAAAAATGTACCAATTGAGCTAGGAAAGTTACATTGTTTGAAAACAGAGTGCTTTTATCGAAAAAATTGAAAACCAACATTCAACGAATCATTAAAATTGCAAACCCTTTTGGAGAGGAAAATATCCTTGAAAAAAATCACATGTTATTGCTTTCTCTTGGGATCCATGTCCTTAGAGGCATCTAAACATTTGGATTTCATCTCAATTTGCTTCTACTAAAGTCAAACTTTAGGTAACTCTTGCCTCAAATTTCTTTGGTTTCCGCATAATACACTTTGTAGGATAAGGGGAAAGATGAGACATTGGACATCTAGATTCAAAATCTAATCAAGAGCGTGTTTGAGGTAAAAATAATCCATTAAGCAAAGATTAAATCAATTGGACCCCACACATGTGCTTGATATCTTTTGATCTTATGGTTTTCATGCAAATGTTGGTATTTTAATTTTGAATTACTCTTAGGGAAAGGCATGTTCTTCACTATCTTGGCCTAGTAAACAAGTCTTTCCTAGGTTCATTTAGGAGCAACTCAAAAAACTTCATCCATCCAAACACTTATCAAAATCCATACCACCAAACAACTTTAGAACTTTGGAAACATCATTCTAGACTTGGGTAAATCATCAAACCAAAATCACCTTGTTTAGTTAGGTGTGTGGGAATGCAATCCTTTCTCATACATTTAATTGAGTTAGCAATCCTTTGAGCAAAATTCATCCTAAGATCACATCTAACATTTTAGGGTTTACAAGCTCATTATCCAAATCAACCAATCAAAATCAAACCCTAAGTCTAGCATTGATCCAAGGTCCCTAAACGTTCAACACTTATATCATTCACCCTTTTCATCCTTCATCTCGTCATTGGTCCTAAGAGCCTAAGAGGTCACTTTTGCAACAAGGTCAAAACATAAGAGGAATATGGAATACAAACTTGATCCATACATCATGAGTAATCCAAATCAATTGAATTTTCAAATCCTTACAACTCCAATTGATTATCAAAACTTACACTTATACAATCCATACATGGGATCATTACCTTCTACAAATATCAATGGTACAACAAGTGTGAGCATTCCCAAATCAAAGATTAGAACACATTTACTGATGGTAGATCTAAATCCAAACCTACAAGTTTTTCAACCGAACAATCAAAGCATGAGCCTTCAAACGAACAAAGTCATCCCACCAAATCCCTACATGCCAAATGAAAATGTACCAAGTACAAGTTTTTGAAACATGAATCCGGAAAACTTTGGGATGGATAAATTTTCAAATCATCAAAATATTCCAAACATGAACAATGGTCAATTTCAACCTATCATGCCAAATTTGAGTGTCATCCCAAATCAAAACATTGTCCAAAATCAAACACAAGTACACACTCCAAATCTGCATGAACAAAAACCAAATCACCTATATCAAGGGAGTTAAGATTGAAATCAAGAAAAAATTTGGCTAGATCAAATTGCTACACTTACCAAAATATTTGAGTCATTACGCCAAAAGACATCTCCACCACCATTACCCATATCAACATCATTCCTTGGTTTAGGGCTTCCCCCTTTACTTAGCACCAATCACTCCATCCAAATCAATTCCCATAACACCAATCACTCCATCACATCAAATCTTTTGAATATTCCATCGACATCACACCAACAAATGGTATCTAATTAAATGACGACATCAATCCTGACAAATCAAAATGTGGTCTCCCAAGGACCTATCACCTCGATCATTCCAACCACCCCTATCACACCCATTATATCTCAAAACCTCACTACCATGATCACTCCAAGCATATCTCAACCACTCATCACTACATCCAACACGATTCCAAATCCACCACCACTACCACCAAAACCAAGTGCAATAAGTCAATATTGTAACATCACACTAAAAGCATATCAAGCCTACCAACAAACACTTCAACAATATAAGGTGGATCCACAAGCTGCTCAAGCTACCCAACAAACACAAGAACAAAAAATGACAACTATTGAGAACAAGGATCAAGATCAATCCATCACTGAGCACCTTGAAGTTGTGTCTACTTCATCCGAAGATCAAATCAACATATGTCAAAATCCACCAACCAACAATGATCCAATTCAAAAATGTCAACATCGTTTGACCCTTTGGTTGAAGACATTGTAAATCCCTCCACCACAATTTTTGAAAACAATGATCAAGATTTTTCCATTGATGAGCACCTTGAAGATGTTTCCACCACATTCGATGATCAATTTACCATACATCAAGAGCCCCTTTTTAGTGATCTATTTCAAGGAGTGTTATGATTATTTGATCCTATTGACATAATGCATGATCCATTGACCTATGATCATGTTGAAAATATCTTGACATTTCCTTAAGAGTTAGAGGACATATCTCAAGAATTTATTCAAAAGCATGATCAACATCTTTCACCCAAGTCTAGCAATGTTCCTTTCCAAGACATGTTGACACCCTTCGACCCCATGATTATAGATACTGAAGGAACCCTGAACTTGACACTTGAGGATATTGAACCACTTACCATGTCTATTGATGACATCAAAAAACCCTTTGTAAGAAATCCATCCTTTGAAACTAATCCATGTCAACAACTTGATCCAAAGCATGTTGAAAGAAACTCTAAAATCATTCAAGATCAAGAATTTGTATCTTCAAGATACTACAGTAATCTAATGGACACTCTCCTATCTATGAAAGATGATCATATCCATGTAGCACATACTCCTCCATCTACCCATGAGATGCTTTCTGCGGATGGACACATAGATGATCTTCGTTCATAATAGGATTCCTTTACTCTTGAAATTATTACACAAAAAGGGTAGGTTATCAATTCCTATGGTCAAACAGAGTTCTCAACATCAGGATCAAATATGTCCCAAACTCAGATTGAGGACATCATGAATAAAGATATCCAACATTATCTGCTCAAGGAAATAGGTCAGACAGAACAAGACATTCCAAAGTTAGTAGAACAACAAATTCCAACAACGTCACCTATGGTGGTCATTTATCAATTCTAAACAAGATCTCTCAGAACAAGCAGAATCAAAGCATGAAGGTACTACTTCCACCATACTGGGGGCAACTATGTCTCAAGCAAATGTCAACATAGGGAGCATGAAGAATCCTTATGATGAAATCGATGTGAATACTACAACCAGCCACGCCATGAATCTTCATCCACCCATCACCCCATCAAAAAATTGGGACCAACATCAAAAGGAAGATTTTGAATCAAAGAACGAAGAATGTTATTAAAACAAAAGAAGCTGAGAAGCATAATGGACAAATCAAATACAAATGGATACCAAAACATACAAAGAAAGATTATCCCTATCAAACTCCATTAGTCAAAGAAACTATGGGGCAAAATAAAAAAGAGAAAAGTATCCATCAAAGATGTTCACAAAAGCAAAAGAAGGCTTTTCAAGTGACATACAAAGTGTATCAAGTAGTTGGTCCTAATTCCATGCACACTTCTGTATCCACCCATGATTGCTCATCTTCCCAAGTTTAGAGAGTTAAAGGTTCCAAACTGTCAACCAATCCATCTTTTATCCTTAAACACACTCCATCCATGCCTCTACACATGATATCCAATTGTCAAATTGACCATGTATTGGCAACAACCCTTTATCATAAGGATTTAGAAAGCACTCTATCGCGATGTACGTACAAAGACAGAGTTAACCCCAATATCAATGAAGCAGATCAAGAATCTCAAAAGTTGCATTCAAGTGCACGTGTCTTAGCAAAGCAACTTCTTCAAGTAGGATATCGATGGCACATCATGAAAGAAACATCTACATCAACAACACCTCGTGATTTAGCATGAGCTTAAAATCTTTTGAAAAAATATGAAAAAATAAAAAAATATGAAAATCCAAAAAAATTAGAAAAAGGATTGAAAACAGTAAAGAGAGAAAAATTGCCATCTAGCGAAAACCACTATGGTGGCGCTTTGGGCAAGACCATGATGAAAACATGGCAAACAGGCATCATGTGTAGAATTGAGCATCTATGTGCACCAGTTCAGGTGAAAGCATCTTATCCCATCCATAATAAATCAAGCATTCCATCCATCTTATCCATAATAAATCCATCCATCCATGTGCTATTTATCCAATCCATTTTCATCCATCTGCATCCATGGTCCAAGTTATCTTGATCTTGAAATTTTGGGGCATGTTTTACGCTTGCTTGTGGTAAACATTTTGACATGGTCCATTTTCATTGATCCTATCATACCCAGCATTATCTAAGACACACAACACTATCCAAATGAGCATCCTTTGTTCGAGCACCTTATCTTAGCACAAGATAATCCATATCCATCCATCCATACACCTATCCGGGCATCCATCCATCACATTTCGTAAATTGCTAGACATTGGGGGCAGATATTTACATCTTGCTTTAGGAATAAATCTTGATCTATATCCTCTAAGCTATGTGGTGAACTAAACATTGGGAAACGTGAAACCAAATTGGTCAAACACCTATAAGCAAAAATTCCAAATCACTAGCCCATGGCATATTTTGACAAGAAGATGTTCCTTATCAGTCTTCATCTTTTATCGAACATCAGTCCAAACAATCGATATTAGTCGCATCTAATTTGCACATCGACCTCACATCAAATCATTCAAACAAATTTTGTTCCAAATCAAGCTTCGTCAATCCTGATCAATCGAATCTAATCAATCCATAATCTTGGGATATTCTTCCCAATCATTATGTTGCTTAACGCTATCCTTGCATTGTTGTGCATCCTCACCAATGTTATCATCATCAATCTTGATCAATCAATCCTTGCATTATTGTGTACCCTCAACAATGTTATCATCATCATCAACCCATCAATTCGATCAATCAACCTTAGCTTGGTCTTCAACAAAATCCCAAACAGAGAACTGATATCACCAAACACATCCTTATCCAAATTGTCAAAATCATGTGAAAATCCAAAAAATCATAAAATCATAGAAAAACATCACAAAATCCAAAAACATTAGAAAATCAAAAAATAAAAAAACATTTGTAAAATCTAAAAAACACCAAAAAATATATCAAAACATTTCAAAACATCAAAAAGATCCAAATATTTGAAAAAAACCATCCATCTCGTCTTGCTTTCACTTGCAATAATCAATCATCCATAATAAACTGATCGTCACCATCATCCTTTAGAAAAAAAAATAGAAACAATCATAGTAGGCAACAAAAGCAAGCTTCAATTGTAAAATCAAAATCAAAACAACAAACCTTTAAAACAAAATCAAAATCTTGATCATTCACAAACATGTCAATTGACCTTATATCAATAGCCTATCAATCAACTTATCAAACCATCATCATCCTATACAATGCATGTCCTAAGATATATCTTTCTGACAATGGGCATCATTTTGGATATCACCTTGGATTCTTATCTTATCAAAACACATCCCTTTGGCTGAAGGTATGAAGAACATTGGCTTGTTTGCGTACTTGGTCTCTTCTTTTGATTTATCTTATTGTGCTCATTCCAAGGACCTCTCGATGATATCCAAATGAAGGATTTAGAGAGATAGGAATGGGGCAATGATCATTATCCTTTTGTCTGCTGTGCTTGTTGGATGTTCTTGTAAAATAACTTGGCGAATTCTTGCCTTGTTAGGTACATCTTAGCAAGGTTTCCATATGTCAAGTGTGAACAAGAATACTCCTATCTGTTTTGTCGAGTCAAAGTCCATCGCACTAGGTACAATGCCATCCTAGTTCTTTATAACTTGATGCATTGTACCTACATGTGTAATCAAACATAAGGTAAGTAGCCCTTTTAAAATCCCAATCCTTGATAAGTAAATCATCATCATCTATCATAATCTCCATCTCTCATCATCACCATCTCTAATAAAGTCTTGTCAGATCATGGACTTGTGGGATCCTCTTGTCATCATATCATTTCCGCACTAATATCATCATCACCAATGCATCCATCATCCATTCATCATGCATCCATCCTGCATCCATCATGCATCCATCCTGCATCCACAAAACTATCAGCATACCACATATCATTCATATCATACATAATAGGAAATATCAATCATTTCACATGTATTGCATTTTCATCATCATCATAATATAGATCTATTAGTCTAAGCATCTCATAAATCATCCATTGCATAATCACAGCATATCACATCATCAATGTCATACATCATCCCATCAAATCATCATTTAAGTTGTTTAAGATAATATAGATTTGTTATTCTAAGCATCTTAAAATCATATCATTTGCATCATCATCCATAACCATCCATCTTGAACCTCTTTATCACGAGAATGACCCTCAAATCAAATCTTTTCGCTCGATCTCTCGAGGGGGCAATGTACCAGTGTACTTCTTTCCACTGGGGCATCTGAAAAATCATAATTTTTTTTATTTTGATCGCGGCAAGTTTATTGTTTGAACCAACACAACAAGTACATTGCTTCAAAGAGGGGAAAAATGTAAACACACAAAATATGCATATAGGTCAATCCAAAGGTTTAATCAAATAATACCATTTCATCTCTCATAAATCATTCAACGTTTATCTTGCATCATCCATTTAATTAAATAAATCAAGACTTCATTTAATTGAAATCCAATTCATATTTCTCTTTTTTTTATTTAAATAAATCAAATATCTAAGTTAAAGAGGTCAAACTCATCCTAATCATCATCCTAGCTAATTAATCCTGATTAAATGCTAATCCTCGCCACTTGCATTCTCTAGATTTAGCCACTTGCACCAATATTAAAATCAACATTTTCACTCAACGTGGAATATTCCCTAGAATTTGAATTCAAAAACAAGTGGACATGTACATCCAACAAGTCATTTATGAGCTCTTACATGGCTCTTACATGTCCCTTGCACAAGTCAAACTCAGCATTTATTTCACAATTTGAATTTGAAATTTCCCCCTCTTGGGCACATTTCCCAAATCTTGCACATGCATCAACCAGTCACATGATGACAAGTGTCCTCATCTCATTGTCTTAATCTTTAGTCCCACATCCTCCATGTTGAGCACTCTTATCCTTTGAAAATCTATAAATGAAAGCTTCATCTTTGAGCAAATCCTCCACAATCTTTATGCAAAGTTATTCTCTTAAATTGAGAACTAATTTTTTCCACTCCACAAAATCTCTACAATTTCATCAACAAATCTCTTGAAAAGTCACTCTCCTTGAGAACTGATTTTGTCCATTTATCATCTCCATCTTCATAGCAATTTCATATCATCTAGCTTATCTATCAAGGATTGGGAAAGGGCTATTTTCAACAATAGCACCAATCCACTATGACATAAATTTGGATTCATGTTGTTTATATACTTATTTAGCTTGTCTTATTGTTTAGCATATCTAACAAAAGCAATATTTCATAGGGATATTAGATTTGTTGTGTTTTGCTTGATTTGTTCTTGTTAAGGCTTAACATATTGCAGATTTGATGTCTACACATATTTTTTGCACAAAATAAAGAAACATACTCATAAATAAAAACAAAAAATATTTGAAACATACTCATAAATAAAAACAAAAAATATTTGAAGATATAACATAGTTAGAAAATGTATTTTTAAGACAATGACATGAAAAGAAACATTATATAAAATGACAGCAAACCCTCAAACTTGTCATGTGCCAAACACAAACTTACCTTCCACACTAGGCATGAAAACTATACCATTAAAAAAATACAAAAATTCACTCAAGAATAACCACATATTTTATACAAAATAGAAAATACAATCATAAATAGATATAAGAAAGCCTCACTCACATTGAAGACCATTGGCTCAGAAGAAAATTAAGCAAAAATACCTCTCTGCTTGAACAAAATGTATCTTGTATATACTTGTATAATAATCACACACATTCACACAAAATCCATAAAAATACATGCACACAAATATTAAAAAATAATTTATTTTTTGTTCTCTCCAATATTCATATATGGAAACATTAGAAAATAGTATATTTTCTTACTAAATGACATTTTATTAGCTTGCAGCCACATAAATTATACACGATATGTCTACATACATATAAACTTTCCAAAATAAATTTACTTCTTCTTGGATGATATTTGATTGATTATAAATTTATATTTTCCTAATAAAATATAGAAAAAATATTTTACAACAAACCAATTAAACTATCATAAATCTTTATATTTTAAAATGCACAAATTAAAATACCAAATAAACAAAAAAAAAAAATTATAACTATCCATTAACATCTAATTAAAAAAAAAAATCAAATTTTCTATGTAATTTTTTTAATTTAAATTGAAAACCATAGTGAAAGTATTAAAAAAACCTTACCCGACTAATAACAAATTATTGTAACCGTTGGTGTTGTACTGATACAAATTCATAAATTACGAAATAAGTAAATAAATTGTTTGATGCATACTATCCTACGAAGTCCGTATGCGCTCCTTTTGCTTTGATTTTATGCCAACTTGCCGGCCTTCACGCAATTTATTTGTGAATTCATAATTACGAACTAACTAATAAAAACACTGAGTGATGCTCACATGGGTACTTTCTGCTTTGATATTATTCCAGAATTCCGCGCCTTTATTCAACTTATCAGTTTTATAGCCGCTGTAGTGGAACTTCGCTAGTCTTGTAAGCCATTTTAATCCCTCTGGAACTTTATACAGTCGCGGACAAAATCCTACATAGAAGTCCTCCAGGACGGCCATCGCTCCCTCCTCCAAATCCGGCAGCTCCCCCAAAAGAGAGAAATTCTGAATAGTCAGATATCGTAGCTTGGGAAACCCGGAGGACTTTCCAAACGCCTTTGGTATTTTTGTAAAACTGTTATTACAATCTAAAAACAACCTTATCAAGTTAGGCATTGCTTCTAATTCCGGAAAATTGCTAGATTCACAGGCCACTAATTTGAGATGCGTCAGATTTCTTAGCCCACACACCCAATTTGTGACAGCAAATTTCATCAGTTTAAGTGTTTGTAGATACTGCAGGGCAGAGGGATTCTGCGCTAGATGTGATGCACTAGATGAAGTAGATTTAATTGACAGATGCAGCATCTTGAGTAACTTAGCAAGGGCTCCGTTTCCGGGACTACTCAACTGCATTTCATCTTTAACTTCTATGCTTAACTCCTGAAGACAGGTTAATTTGGCAACATCCTCCAACTTTAACAATCCATCGTCTTGACCAGAGAGCCTCACCTCATTCGATCTCAATACCCGCAAAGATACAGGCTCTGATATTCCCTTCGGCAGACTCACCAGCTGATGATTGCAATCAATTATATTGAGATGCTGTAGACACTTGAGTTCACTGATCCACTCGGGAAGACTTTGTAGCTGCTTGCAGTCCGACAGATCGAGCAACAGGAGACTCTTAAGACCTTTCACACAGATTGGTACCTCTTTAATTTCTGTGCATGTTAAATTTAAAAGCTTGAGAAGTCTTAGCTTTCCAACACAGCCGGGCAATGTGGAGATCTTACTTTTGCTTAAGTCGAGAACCCTTAATGATCTCACAGGACTGAAGAATTTTTTCTCAATTTTTTCAATGGGGTTTTGATATAATGACAGAGTGCGAAGAGACATGTGACAAGATGCCCACCGTTGATCGATGACTACGTCATCTTTCTCCTTTTTGCCAAGTAAAATTCTTTTCGCAGATGTGATGGCACCATCAACAGCAAATGTACATCGGTTCCTTCTAGATATATCAATTGCCAGATCGTGCAGCAAGTCGTGGACCTTGCAATGTTTGACAAGATGCTCATCCTCCTCTACTTCAAGCAAGCGCAGCTTGACTAACTGATCAACATAACCGCAAGCAACTTCCCACTGGTTTTGCCCTTCACACTGCTGTTTATCCTGAGGGATGAACCTTTCCGCTATCCAGAGATTTATGAGATATTCCATATCTATTAACTTATAGTCAGGAAAGAATGATAAATAAGAAAAACAGGGCTTAAGAGTTGGCTCCAAGAAGTCATAACTCAGTCTAAGAGTCTCCATAACTCGTTTTTTCTCATCACCGTCACTTTTCCTCAGTTGATCTAATTTGAATGTCCACTGTCTTCTATCTTCGATTTTGTAGAAAGAAGCTCCTATTATCTTGAGAGCCAGTGGTAAGCGGTTGCATTGCTTTTCAACTTCAGAAGCTATCACTTGAAGGTGACCTGGGGGGGGATTACCTTCCGAAAGCATGCGCACAGAACAGCTGCCAACTATCTTGCTCTGATAAGGGCTCCATCTTGTAAGCGACAGCGCGAAGCTTTTCGGAAACTTCCATACTCCTGGTTGTAACTAATACTTTACTTTGACTTTCATGGTAAATAGGAAGACCAAGGAGCTTAATGTTATTATCCTGTTCTGAATACCTCCAGACGTCATCCAACACGATCAAAGGCTTCGTTCCTTCTAAACGGGCAAGAATCAGCTCCGCCGCTCGCTCTTCAGTTACATCCTTAACCGTATCCTTCAAATCTCCCATGTATGACGCTAAATCACACTGTAATTTATGAACAGAATATGACTGTGATATGGAAAGCCAGATTGAATGCTTATAGTCTTTTCTTGTTCTGTGAAGAACGCTTTGGAGAAGAAATGTCTTACCTACTCCGCCTTGTCCCACCACGGAAATGACAGAAGCAGCTGACTCATCTATAATGGTAATGAGCTTTTCAAGCTTGGGCTCAATCCCTACAGGGCGTGAATGACGAGACGGGTGACAATTCTCCTTTACCGCTGCACTGCTGGACTGTTGTTCGGCTTGTTGCGGCAGTAAATCCCGGAACAGATTCTGCTCGTTTCCATTTGCAATAATTTTGTAAATTTTTTGTTTAAGCTTTTGAATTCTTTTTCCCAGTTTAAAGCGCAACCTTAAATTATGTCCAGTTATACTGTCAGTGTAAAGAGGGCAAACAACACACTCTTCAACAATGTCCTCTGCGTCCCAGGCAATAACCCTCAAGCGGTCCAGCAATCTTTCGACGCGCTTATATTGCACAGCCGATGAATCTGCATATTGGAGATGACCTTTTATACTTGTGAGTTTCTCCTGCAACCATTCAAAATCCTGAGTGAAGTTGTAAACCAGCGATATCTCTTCAGCTGCTGTTTGAGCTATCGCCTCAGCAATTTTGCCAATAACAGTAGTTAGAGTTTCCATTATTAACCTGTTATTACTAATACTGAGAGTGGATGTAGAATGTCTCTCAAATTCGTTTCCACGCCCAACTACAACAGATCGAAGTTGCTTAGGGATGCGTTAAAACAACTTGAACTTTGTATCTTTGTGTTTTATGTGCGTGTTGCCCTAAAACTTACAAGCGCGAGAAAACTTATTCTGTAGAGTTTGCGGACGAAAAAAACTAAATGGGTACTTTAATATGTTGACATGACCCCACCAACGAGTAAGTACTTTTGCATTAAAATTGTATAAAGTAATTAATTCATAGTAGGGTTAAAGTAAATAAAGCAATTAACCTATGTTTAATATGAAGTACCAATCCTTTATGGATTGTTTTAGAAATTCAACTACTTGAACTTACAAGTATCTTAGGTAATAAAGACTAGCGCTTGCACTTCAACAAGGTGCAATGGTCACGCCAATAGTAAGATATAGTTCGACAATTTATTGAAGTGCAGGGTGTAAAAATTGAAATAAAATGTAAGTTTGAATCTACAAAATGTATACATTTGAATAGAATATTCCCCACAAATATAGTGCATGCATTTAATTTTTAATTAACTATAATATAAGTGTAACTTTATGCATCACTATATACTAAAGTAAAAAATTGTAAGCATGTCCAATCACCTTATCTAAAGACTGCAATCAAATGGATAGTCAATAAAGCAATGTGAACACTAAGATGATTTAAATCGTTTTGCAATTCTTCTAGAGTCATCAAACAAGTAAAATTATTTAAATCATTTTGCATCTCTTCTAGAACCATCAAACACGTAAGATGATTTAAAATGTTTTGCATCTCTTTTAGAACAAATGGAGATGACAATCTATAAATCAATTTGATTCACTTCAAAAAGGGGACATCTTTCACATAATAATTAAAGAACCCTTGCAAGTGTTAAAAGTCAATTTCGATAGGACTTTGTAAGGACAAAGACGAGTATAGAGATTATACATAGATATAAGTAGGTGGCTCTTGGTGTAAATGTCATATAAATAAACTATAAATTTGATTCTCTTTTACTATAATATAAGGATACTTTCAAGAAATGAAACCAATTCTTATAGATAATTTCAAGAACATGCTTGTGGTGAGTTCTACAAAAACATTCCAACTTACTAGGTGATGTTGCCAGCTTTATGGGGAAGTTGGTAAGAATTTACACACCATCAATGGTGAAAACTCAATCCATTGATGTGGAAATGAACAAACATCATAGATGTGGCAACTTGTCCCTGATTAAGACATTGGTAAGCCAACAAATGTTTAATTGTAAGAAACACGATAACGAAGGCACCATTTGTCAAGATCTAGAAGAAACCAGATACTAAGGATGCTAAATACTTGGAACTTATTGTGAATGTGCATATAATGTGCTATTTTATTCCAAGATTATTTAGGGCCACCAAGATGTGTGACGAATGTCTCATTTTACATCTTGAGAGTGGAGGAACTTTACACATTTCCTCTTTCTCCTTCCCTACCTCTATCTCTATTTCTTTATATTTTCACCTATCTATACCTCTCTGTTACCTTCTTTCTCTCTCTTGCCCCCTTTATCTCTATCTCCCTATCTCTCCTTCCCCCTCTCTATCTATACCTCATTGCATCTACCTCTTATCACTTTCTCTCTCTCACACTCCTCTATCTCTTTATATCTATATCTCTCTACATCTATTTCCCTATCACTATCCTTATACATATTTACCCTTTCCCTCTCCCCCCCTCTTCATTCTCTATCTTATGCACTCTATCTCTCCCTCCATCCCTTCTACTCTATATCTTTATCTTTATTTCTCACTCGATCTCCCTCTCACTCATCTTATGCACTTGCTCCATATCCTTCTCTACATATATCTCCCTATCTCTTTATCTCTTTTTCTATCCCTCTCTATCTCTCTATATCACCCTATATTTATATCTCTCCCTCTCCCTCTCTCCTCTCATCTTCCCTCTCCCTCTCTATATATATCTCCCTCTTCCCCATCTTCTATCTCCCTCTCTTGCTCCTTGTTTATTCCCTTTCTCTCCTTTTATTGTCAACCAAAACTTAAAAATAACATTTGTGTAGATACCTCACTTTCCATTTAAAGTGATCAATGACAGATTTTCAAACATACGCAATAGGAGCTTAGCAACAACTAAACCACTTTGCATATTAAAAATTTTGTAACAGTTGCTTGTAAAACACATGCAAATATATGAACTTAGCAAGAAGACATACAAGGATTGCAAAACCACAAAATTCACCTCAATTGAATAGCTGTAATATTATTTAAATTGTACACTTCTAAGAACAAAACATGTAAGGATTGCTTTGACATTTCATTGAAGACATGAGATGATTGGAGAAAAATTGAGTAGAGTGAAAAAAAAAAAGGTGTACATAAACACAATTAGCTGCTGTTTTGTTTAATTTTTGGAGTAGGCAATAAATTTAATATATATTGTGATTTGACAATATTGTTTACTATGATTTAGTTTGCAACTTAAGGTATTCATTTCAATGTCCATGTAGTAATTGGAGAAAAATGAGATACACATGGATTGTAATAAGAATAGGCCCAAAAAAAGTACAAATTTATTAGAGTAAATAAGCAATAGGTGAATTGTAATGAAAATTGCATGAGAAACAAACTTGTAAGATGGCCAGTAGGTTAGTGGTGGAGCAACCAAGGTTTGCGTCTTAACTAATCTATCTTTCAGTTCTCTTTGCCACCTTCCAATTGAATACCTCTATTTCTAAACAAAGTATAAATGTAGCTAAGAACAGTTATATAACCGTAAACAAAGTATAAATGTAGTCAATAATGTTTATGTAATGCATTCTAATGCAAATCTAATTTTTGAGCAAATGCATGTAAAAAACCTCATCCTACTTACACTCTCCCACTTTTCAATGCTTAAAAGAAGATGCAACAACTCAAGGTTGTCCATCCAAAACTAAAAATAAAGGGCAACAGAAAGAAACACAAAATCGTTCAAAATATAAGTTTAAATAGCTTATGAACAATATCTAACTATTCACTCAGTGCAACAATTCTCATTGCAGCTCTCATGTAGTTCGTGAAAACAAAGAAGGTAGCACAGTAAGGAATGAGGCCACTTCTGTGGAGGGCCATGCCATTGCATATTGCTCCCATGCCATGCTCACACACACCAAAACGAAGGTTACGCTTTGCAGGGGTATTCTTCTAGAAATCCCCAAACATTTTTAGCAAAGTCATCTTAGATGATGCAAGGTCTGCACTTCCACCTATAAATCTTGGAAGAACCCTTGCAAGTGCATTCAAACATTGCTGGGACAAGTTTTGTGTAGCATCAACAAGGCTCTTTGGGGTGTTTGTCTGAAAATATATGAAAACTCAAAGATTTAAACATTGCCAATAACTTCTTTGTAATAGAAAAATCTAGAACTTGTAACCTGATTGAAACATTTTGTACCAAAAATAACCCATTGTAGCTCAATTTGACAATAATATTCATGATTACTAAAAATAATTATTCTCATATTCTTACTGGAAGTGCCTTCTCCCACCCTTCAGCGAATTTACCAGATATTAGTGTCTTGAACTTTGCAACTTCCTCAGGGTATTTCTTCTCATAATTTGTAAGTTTAGCTATCCACTTTGCTTCCGCAACCACACCCTTCTCAATGTGCTGACTCCAATGACTGTTTCCATAAAATAGAACACTCTTAAAATAATTGGATGAGATCTCAAGTAGAATAAGTTTGTCTACACTAAAAAAAATGATACCTCTTAACATCCTCAGGAACATGGAAAGGCTCATAAGGCCAAGCCAAATTCTATCTGGTTGCCTCAACTTCCTTTGCACCCAAAGCACTTCCATGTATATTGTAAGAGTTTTCCTTATTTGGGTGATCCAAAACCAATAGTAGTAGTGACCTGGAAAAATAGCAGAGGATAGTCCATTACGTAAAAGATTCATAATTTGTTTCCTCCTCAGAACATTTAGCTCCCAATCTATCATAATTACAAATTACATCAAAGAAATGCACATGCCACTAATGAATACAAAATACACACCTTAATTAAAGTGGGTTTGTCCTTGAAAGACTTCGCCTCCTCAATAGGAGCATGAATCTCATAATAACCAGTATTACCAATTCTTAACCCAAATAGTGTGTCATCCCAGACCTTCAAAACAAGTTTAATAAATTCACCAAACCTAAGAGATTACAATATAATTAATTATTCCAAGAAAATAAAATATTATTATTAAACATTATTATAAGAGAACGTAATTTTAATAACATTGATGAGTAAAATTTAATATTAATATTAAAAGGAAAATTAAAATTAATGTTATTAAGATATTAATATTCAAGTTAGTAGAATTTACTTTAATGCAGATGACTTGTGAGTATTTTACTCGTACTTCAAAGTAAACAACATATCAAATTTCATTATATCTAGTTTAATTATTTCACTGGTTGATGGTTGCAATAAATGGTGAACTGTGTCATAAATAGTAAAATAATATGAGCAAGAGTAAGAAGACGTCAAAGAAAATAAAAGCACCAGTATGGGCACCTTGGAAGTAGGATGGGTATCCATCAAAGCTTGATAATAAATGAAAGGAAATGATCGTGGTTTAGGGAAGGGTGAAAAGGATGGCCCTGCATTTATTGAGGGATGGTGTGCCATGTCTATGCCTCCACTTTCTGCATACATATCTTCCTAGGCAGTTGCAACTACAACATCTTACAATATAACTTCATTCTTTATGCGTCAATAACGGAGGGTGTTTCCCCTGTAGATAAGAGTTCTGCACAAGAAACAATTGGGTATGCTACCAATGCGGTAGTGCTTGCTGCATAGTTCTCTCTATAGGGTTAAAACAACTTGATAGCGATAGAAGCATTGGAAAAGGGGCTGCTGATTGAAAGAAAGAAATTGCAAAGTAGCTCGGTCACCCATTCGTCAAGACAAACCCTTATGAGTCTGGTTTTGGTAGGTTGATAAAAGGAGCAGTTTCAGCATCTCAAGAGCAAATTGAGTATTTCCCATGTTATTTTTGGGAAATATGGCACTAGGTATTGAAAACTAAATTAGAATGGCACTGGTTTAATTTGAACAAAATCCTTTTAACTACGAAATCTTGTTGAACATGTCTCTCTATTTTCCTGCTGTTATGAAAAAGTATCTGAATTCGCAACAATAAATAAAGTTTTGCTAATGCAAAAGTGGAAAGTAATTTCCCAGCCATCTAAGCCTAAGATTGAGCTCAGCCTCCTCCTCATAGCTTGAAGTTGAAGTTGATGTGTTTTGCTAAAGTGTAGAATCTTGAGATGGAAGCATCAGCCTACACATTCTACCCATCTATTCTCACAGGCAATGTTGACACCACAATATGAATTGTGTAGAATGTATTGGGACAATGAAGGGCACTGACACTCTCTTCTGTACACACCCCCTTCACATGATTCCATGAAAAAGAGGGAAGAGGAATGTAGCAGTTAACTATGAGTTGTGACCATTGTAATGCCATGGAGCTAAGCACGTCAACTAAAGGAAGAGATTTGGATTTGGGTGATGCACTTTTGGAGATATGATTATCATCATAGAAAGCAATAACTTTTCCTAGCCCTCAGTGTCCAGCCAATGAGCAGACCTCATTGGTGATCCCTTCCATTTGGCAGCCATCACCAACAATACAGTATCTAGGAAATTAAAAAAAACAATAAATAACTTTGAATGATGTTGAAGTTATTGCTCTAATTCAGTGAAAAAGAAATAATTGACTCAAAACAAAGCCTCTAAAACATGAAATGCAAATAAGGATCTTACATATAATGATCAATTATTGTACTGTCTGGTTTATTGTATCTAGCAACCAAATGTTTTTCAGCAACTGCTAAGCCAACCACATTGCAAATTCCTTTACCAAGTGGCCCTATGTAGGAGACATTTAAAGCCCATCACAATCATTTTCTGCTCTTCAAGAGAGTAAGTTTCAAAAAAGGAAAAGTAAATGTGCATAACAAGGAAATGTGCTTACCAGTCATCACTTCCACACTAGGGGTCTCAAAATTCTTGGGAGGTCCAAGTGTTCTACTTCCCCACTAACGGAAGCTCTTCAAATCCTCTTCCTAAAAGTAACAAGCATATATGCCATCAAACTCAACTATATGACAAATCACTGTTTTTAGCTGATTCTAGCTCTTGAATCTTACAAAATCAAATTAGGAAGTAAAAATGAATTTAGAATTTGCTAAAAGAGCCAAATCCATTAGAGTGGGAAATCAAATGCACTCTTCTCTCACTTTCATTCGATACTATGTATATGCTAATGTTTAAAAGTCTATACAATTAGTAAAATGCTCTAATAAAATGAGGATTTCTGTTATGAGAATAAAAATAAAAACAAAGAGAAAAAAAGAACTATATATATAGAAAAAATAGAAATTTATAACTGAGTGATGCACTTTTGGAGATATGATTATCATCATAGAAAGCAATAAGTTTTCCTAGCCCCCAGTGTCCAGCCAATGAGTAGACCTCATTGGTGATCCCTTCCATTTGGCAGCCGTCACCAAAAATACAGTATCTAGGAAATTAAAAAAATAATAAATAACTTTGAATGATGTTGAAGTTATTTCTCTAATTCAGTGAAAAAGAAATAATTGACTCAAAACAAAGCCTCTAAAACACGAAATGCAAATAAGGATCTTACATATAATGATCAATTATTGTACTTTCTGGTTTATTGTATCTAGCAACCAGATGTTTTTCAGCAACTGGTAAGCCAACCACATTGCAAATTCCTTTACCAAGTGGCCCTATGTAGGAGACATTTAAAATCCATCACAATCATTTTTTGCTCTTCAACAGAGTAAGTTTCAAAAAAGGAAAAGTAAATATGCATAACAAGGAAATGTGCTTACCAGTCATCACTTCCACACTAGGGGTCTCAAAATTCTCGGGATGTCCAAGTGTTCTGCTTCCCCACTAATGGAAGCTCTTCAAATCCTCTTCCTAAAAGTAACAAGCATATATGCCATCAAACTCAACTATATGACAAATCATTGTTTTTAGCTTATTCTAGCTCTTGAATCCTACAAAATCAAATTAAGAAGTATAAAAGAATTTAGAATTTGCTGAAAAAGCCAAATCCATTACAGTGGGAAATCAAATCCACTTTTCTCTCACTTTCATTTGATACTCTGTATATGCTAATGTTTAAAAGTCTATACAATTAGTAAAATGCTCTAATAAAATGAGGATTTTTGTTATGAGAATAAAAAATAAAATAAAAAGAGAAAAAAAGAACTATACATATAGAAAAAATTAGAAATTTATAATTGAAGAAAAACAAATATGTAAGAAAAAAGAGGAAAATTCAGGGCAGCGAAGCCTTGCCACCAAGCCATGCCCAAATGGGCAACCTATGGGACTGCCAACATGGAAGCCCCTATTCAAAAATTTTGCAAACTCCAGTCTTCACAAAACCAGAATAGTAAATCAAAAGAGGAGTTTTAGTTGCTTGTTTATCTACCAAATCGGTGATAAGGAAAATCTAACGATCTCTTTAATGATAGCCTCTACCCCTCTTTCAATGGAAAACCCTCGCTAGGCTTGTCAAAGTTGCAACACTGTTGATGAAGACATGAGAGACATAGCAACTGAATCTAGCCATTAGAGAAAAGCTCCTCTACCATCCATAAAAATTTCTCTGAATTCCTCCTCTCATCCTACACCATAAACCCTTCACATATACCATGACCCTTGTTGGATTTGACCGTTGGCGTGTAAATGAAGCATGTCACCTTCAATGCTTTCCTGCCCCTCCTCCCTTTCACGTGAAGAGACATGAAGGTTACCACGCATAGTATAGGGGGCCTCTATAGGAAAGCCAAGGGTCAAGAAATGCTGAGAAATGTTGTTTGTGCAATCCCACCCGTCGAAGGTCCATATTTACTGGCAGTCCCACTAGAATTCTCTTTCTTGGCATCAAACATGAGACTTTCCTGCTCAATTTCCCACCTATAATAGCCTATCGGCTAAATATCATATGCAAAATGAAACTTTATTAGTGATTCTTTATATTCACATATTTTATCATACATGGAGAAACCTCTAGAGAATGATTTGAGGACATGCCTTTCAATATTTTGTATGGGTAATTAAATGAGATATAGGGAACATAATTATAAATTATCTATATTTTTATATGTCTGAATTGAGACAACGAAAAACCATTAGAGCGAAGTTTTATGTTGAAAATTTGTAAGTGTGTTTGAATAGGTTGAGCAGTTAAGCCCATAAGGACCTGGTACAACACTGATGAGGGTGGTCAAGCACACTCAATTGATGTAAAATTGATACAAAATCATCCATCTCAATTAGTCATCCTAATCCAAATCGTAAACATTATTGATGTAATGTTGAAAATTGCATCCTATGAAATTTCATATTCCATAGCCCCCCTGTTTCAATAATTAAAGACAATAATGCAATATCCCTTTCAATCTAGCCTTAATTTAATTTTTAATTTTCTTAATTTATTTTCTTCTCGATGTTAAGGTGAATTCATGTTGTGGATTACCATGCATTGTGCACACGTTTCCATGTTGCATGAACATCCCAAAAATTTATTCCCGGTTATAGTAGTTTTTTGGATGTTATAATTTCCACCTATCTATGAGTTTAATGACTTTGTATCTTGTAGCCACATTGAAACAACAATTTGCATGACTATGCCATGTCCAGACTCTTCATTTTGGTATCTCTCACTATCAATCTTGATCAATCTTGCATTATTTTCTCATTCTCAATAAATTTCTCACATTCTAAGCTCTTTCAATCTCTCTTGCATTTTCTCAACCATTTCTTCACCATATCCATTACATTTTTTCTCTCTATGTTGAAGCTGTTGCACTATTGGAACATCATTTTAAATCTTGGAGATTTCATCCTCTCCCTAAAGTAGTCGAGGGTTATTCACCCCTTGAGATCAGGTCATTTCAAGGGTGTTGAATTTCCTCCTCTACATTTTGGTGAACCTAACATGAACTAATCTTTGCTCTAGAGTCTATCAAAATTTTATTCTTTTTTTATTCTTTTTTTGGACTGATTGTTGTGATATTATTCTGACTTTCAATACCCAGCTTGGAACTTCCAACCATGTAGTTAAAAGAAGCATTCCAAACTCAGACATAGGTTCAAGATGTCACTTCAATCCAACCTATCAAGGGCCTAATTTGGAACACTTCACTATGTATATATATCACTTCACTATATGCCTCCTTACATTTTGTTTTTCCATCTATAAATGTTAAAATAAATTCTCAACCAAAGCACTCCCTCAAGCTCTTCTTCTCCTATAGACCAAAAATCTACTCTTAGGAGGGTAAATTTAAAGAGTTTGAGGACTTTATAAATCATGATAACTTGTAACTCAAGATGTTCCTATTATCAGTGGTAGTATGTAGAGTCAAGATGTTCCTATTATCAGTGGTGATATGAAGACCCATGTCTCGTCATTTACTACTATGTTTAGTGATTTTCTCTATCATGATGAGTTGTTAAGAAAACTATTCTCGCGGTCTCTTAAGGACACTATGTTGGAGTGGTTTTTCACCCTTGAAAATTCTATATCCACCTTCAAGAAATTAATCAATCAATTCTTACAATAGTTTTAGGCTAACATTGGGATGAAGGTCACCTTTACTAATATCATCCATTGTAAGTAGGGGACTCATGGGAAGGTGACCAATTTGATTGCTTGCTAGAAATATTTATTTTCTTAGATCTGTAATGCCTAGCTTGATTCTAATCTCCAACATGTGTTTATGGGAAATCTATAGCTGACACTAAGTTAAAAAGTTCTCTTAATGAAATATCCATCTTTTGAACATATATGTATAATTCTTAGAGACTAGAAGCAGACATGATGACATAGTACTGGGGTTGCTCATTGTCCTCTGTTGTGCCCTTAGCACACATGCCCTGTTCAGAATGGGGACCCTCTTTTCTTTCGCCTTGTCAGGTCTTTTGGGGGCCGCCTCATTTTGCAAGCCCCTCTTTTTGATGTTTCAGATGGTCGATGTTCCTCCAAAGTTCCATCATATTTCAATCATGCCTCTGCTTTTGGTTATTGCTGCTTTCTGGGGCCTTGGGGAGCCCCTCTGGCATTTTGGCCCAGAAACGGCCCTGGGCCCTTCCGGGCCCAGGTGTCTGGGTTTCCCTCTTCGGGTTTCCCCTTTGGAAATTTTGTCCCTTACGACGTTCACCGGGAGTCCTTCTAGACCTCGGGGTCCGTCTTGCTGCCCTCCGTTGAAAACTTGTTAAAAATTTTTGGGGCGGCACCCACCCCTCCCACCCCCGGGTCCCAGCATCCTCTTCGACCATCGCAGTTCGCGTATCCTCCTGACTGCCAGAGGGTCTTCCGAGTCTGGCCGTCCGAAATTCTGTTTCTAGAATTCCGTGATGGTTCTGCCATCCCTGACGGCAGATCTGTGGCGGAATCCCGCCATCCAGGATCTGATCCACTCCCTGTCGTCACTGTTAAAACCAACGAGAAATTTTGGGCGGCTTTTGCATCGCGTGTACCTAGCCGCCGAGTCCTATAGTTCCCACCATCGCCACTGACCTATTTTTGAATCTCACCAACTTTTCACGCGACCGTACAAGCATTTAATGCAGGCATTCATGGCGGTTGGGGTATAAAATGCGCAATCCGCCCAAGCCATTTTCACAAACTGGAGTGGAGTGAATTCAACTGCCTTCACCTCCATCGTAATCATTGCCCTCGACATCAATCCGTCAACCGTGTGTGGATCCCACATCCCCTATTTAGCGTGTTTTGAGGTAGGCCATCCTCTCACCCTCCCGACCATTGTGTTCATGATTTTGAAGCATTTAAATAAATGAACAAATCCTTGGGAGAGCATAGATTGATAGAACACCAAATGGCGCACCAAACCCATGTGGCAGAAAACTGAGCAAACCACCTATGGGCCCTCCTTGTCAATTCAGGATGTCTCCCTGCCATGGCTATTCTTTGTTAGAGTAATAAGTTATTATGCTTAATTAATTACATCACATTGATTAATTAATTAAGTCACTTATTCCTCTTTATTACTTAAGCTAAACTTAGGCACATTTATTAATTAATTATTAATTATTAAGTGTGCACACTAGGGTTTCATTTAGGGTTTCCCTTTTAGGGTTTCTTGATCTCCTTCATAAGGATTGATCACATTGTAATAATAGATTCTCTTAATGCATTTTTACTGAGAGGTTTTATAGAGAACATCTTTTTCGGTTCTTCATATCTTTTGCATGTGATAGGTATCCATCTTGCATGCACGTGATCTTGGATTCTAACATGGTATCGAGCACTTTCATTTGGTGCAGTTTATTTTACAGATTTTTTTGTTTTACTGTATTTATTGCTGTTTGAAGTCAGATGTTGTTTTTGGACTTTCGAGCTCATAAATTTTTGCCACGATGTCCAATTTTTGCCTCATTTGCGCGTTGGAAGGTATTGAGGAGCTCTAGGTTGCTGTCCATACACTTTTTCTGTATCTGTCCCAGGTTTATCAGTTAGTCTAGATTTGGCCCAATGGGTTGTTTGGTGATTACTTGGATGTTTTGGCAGTTGGGAGAGTGCATCTTGCATCTTTGCACTTCATTTTCAGTAATACACCATTCAATAATTGCTTGCTGCTTCATAGATTCCAGAGTTGTTCCTGTTTGGAGTTTTTGAGTGTTCCGTGGCATCGGGTTTTCTGTTGCTTTATCATGATTCCTTGAGTCAATCAGTGACTCTCATCTCGGTTTCAGTAGTATATAGAAGAATATTTCCTTGCTTGCCTATATCAAGTTCCAGTGTTACTCTATAGAGTTCTTCCAGTGCTTCTTTGCAGCATGTTATCTCATTGTAAGGGGTTTTGTCCCACTGGTTTTTCCTTCTCTTACTCTTTCTTGCATTTGTAAATGGGTACCTGATCAGGCTAGTTGCCGGGACCCATCTTTGCTTTCATGCATCTTATTCTAGTGTTTTAGCTTCTTCCTAAGTTCATCTTAGTGTTAGAGTAATAAGTTATTATCCTTAATTAATTACATCACATTGATTAATTAATTAAGTCACTTATTCCTCTTCATTACTTAAGCTAAACTTAGGCACATTTATTAATTAATTATTAATTATTAAGTGTTCACACTAGGGTTTCATTTAGGGTTTCCCTTTTAGGGTTTCTTGATCTCCTTCATAAGGATTGATCACATTGTAATAATAGATTCTCTTAATGCATTTTTACTGAGAGGTTTTACAGAGAACATCTTTTTCGGTTCTTCATATCTTTTGCATGTGACAGGTATCCATCTTGCATGCAGGTGATCTTGGATTCTAACATTCTTCATGCAGGGAAAACGTCCTTGTCAGGCTCGAAACCTACCTTCGTCGTGAAAACTCGAAACTTCAAAACCCGTCGAAGGCAATCCTCCTCTCTGGGCCCGGTTCATTGAGTTTCCCTGCTCAGGCTTCCGTTTGTCTTCCGCCATGCTTGAACTACTGAACCACCTTGCCTCTCCGGCTACCAGATCCTGATCTCCACTCCACTGTAAACTTGAAACCAAACCTACGCCCTTTGGCAGTCCTAGGCCCGGAACCCCCATGTTCTATCTCTGGAGTTCCACCGGAGGTTCACCTTCTTCAAACGGCGATTGTCGCCCAGCGTCCCACCCTCCGGGCTCCGATGATGCTTCACCTTATTGAACCCTTGGTGGATTAAATCGATACATCCTTTTTTGCCTTCGGGCCCTAAACTACAGGTTTCCTTGCTCTTTTTTTCATTGGCCCCTCTACGCATTCTTTCAGCGAAATCATCAATACCTTCTGGGCTCCGGGCCCCGCCTTCCTCTCCACCGTTGGCTTGTTCTTTTGTGACTGTGACTTTTGCGTCCTCGGGCCCCAGCTCCTGGACTTCTGTTCTCAAAAGTTTGTTGCTCTCCTGCCATCAGAAACTTCACCACGTCTGCTTGGTCGCCAGACCCCAATCTTTCATTTGCCGTGTGTTGTTGCCAAAACTACTTGCGGCCATCAGCACGCTGGGCCCCGTGTCTCGGGATTCTATTCCTCGCCCGCCATTCCAAACAGGGGTTCCCGCTCGACCTTCCACTCTCTGGGCACCGGCTGCTAGACTTCCGTCCTCGGAAGTCTGTCTCTCGCCCGCCGCTACTGGAGGAAAGTGCCCTCCGGTGCCCCAGCCGCAGGCCTCGCCACACCAAATGCTGCAAAAATTAAGCGATAAACTCATACCACTGGCCTCTTGCCCCTGGGCTTCCCCTCCTAGACTTTTGTCTGGTGTTTTCCATCCTGCACGGCGAATTTGACCCACCTTCCCGGTGTCACTGGCCCGAACCTTCAAAAATGAATTGACTTTATGTCTGCCACCTTTTGTCCCTCCAGACCCTGGGCCTTGGACTTCCGCCCCTGGGTTTCTGTCTGTTGTCCGCCGTCGCCAACTGCCATCTCCTGATAGCTCCCCGGCTGGAAACCTCCAAGGCCCCTGAAATCGATCCTAATGAACCCAAATCTGGAATCTAACCTTGACCCACATGCTATTTTTTGGCCCTCTTCATCATGACCTTCTCGAGACATTAAAATTTGGCCAAGGAGGGTCTCTAGGAGCTTTCGGCTGCATTTTCCCTTCCAAACAGCATTCCTGCCAGGGAAGCCTGGCCCTCCAGGCCCGGATTGTCCAAATGCCCTGAAACGAAGATCAATAACGTCTAAGGATAAAATTTATGATATACTTGATTGATTATTTAGATGTTATTTTCAAAATATGGACTAACATGAATGCTTTTGATATTTTATTATGCTGACTTTGCCCTTGCTTGCAGAATATATGGAATCAGGAGCAAGAACTTTAGGGGCATCCACCTAGAAGGATAAGGGCAAGAAGTCAAGAAGGGCCCCTTGGGGAAAGGAAGACAAGGATAAAATGAAGTATCAGTTCTAAGGCAAGCCGCTCCACTCAAAAGTCACAACCGACTGGAAAGAAATTTCAAATACCAATATTGGCCAGGTAGATATAGATGAATTCACTCAGAGAGTCAGGGTCAACCCGACAACGAAGAACACCAAATTAATATGGCAGAGTGAAATTGCTAAGGCCTCCAGTTTCCCTCCCTCGCTCGTGGCACCTGAATTAGTGATGGCTTGTCGAGAAGCCTATTAGGAAGATACCAGAATGATTGTGGATAAGGAGGGAAACATCCTTGCAGACATGTCACTAGAGGGGATCACCAAGACATTCCACATCCCCACGTTCCAATAGATGGAGGTCCCCATGTTGGAAGAATGCCAAGCGGCTTGGGATGCTAATCTGGGAGGATGCAAGAAGTCAATCAACCTGTATTGGCTTAAGGAGAAATGGGGCAGTGCTGCAAAGGTTCCCCAGGAACTCTTCCGTAGCGATTTCCATGAGGACTACCACAACCTGGTGACCATGTTGAGTAGAGTTATGGGTCTCCCAATGACCACCTACTTCCAGGAATGGATGGCCTATTTCATTGAGCAGATCCTGCAGGGAAATGAGGATGTTACAACAAAGGTCTCATTTTATTGGGGAGGGATAATCAGCAACTACTTCCATGAGCAGTTTGTCAACGTGAAAAAAAGCTCCAAATTTTACATGACCTTCTACCTTGTCTACTCCCTGGTAGATCAAAGACAATACAGCGGGTTGTTTGTAGCACCCAATCAAGGGCAGAAGCAAGGACTCAAACCGATTGACAAATATCCACAGCTCCAGTACTGCAACTTCAAGAAGGAGTACTGCCGGGTCAATGATGCCTTCACTAGCCATATCATCAGATTGATCACTAGAGATTTTGAGAGGAGGTCTCCCACAGTGCCAGGGTGCTCCTAAAGTAATACGCTTTTTTGTTTATCCAGTTTTCCAAGTTTACATACATCCAGGCCCAGGGTTTCACAGAATAGCCAAATAGATTGCCTTGGTACCCAAATGACAGGATCATCCTCCTGGAGCTTTCTCGATAGCTCCAGCACATCCAGGTGATCTTCAGCAATAAGCACATAGCAGGGATTTCCTATCCCATGACCCTTCGCAGAGCTTGTACCAATTACAGACTTCCCAATGTGCTAGTAATTATGAGAAGGAGCTCAAGGAATACAATTTTGAATGGTACACTACTCGCCCGCGGATGGACCCACATGGCCACGTCAGGAAAGCACTAGGGCTAGCATATGCCCACTAATACCACATTGAAGATTTATGGGCCGACTGCAAGAATGACAAGGAGGTGCACGCAAGGCACTACATGCGCATTACCATGCAGTTCCTGAGAAGAGTGCAACCATTCCTGGTACCAGACCAGGTCGAGGAGGATGAGTCCACCATTATGCACCTGAGATACCCTGCAGTTGCCAACTTACCGATACCATCAATCGACTGGGATGAACAGGAGGTTGATGACCTAGACACCATAACCCAGCTGATTCTAACTCGCACCAGGGAGTGGATTGATGGGCAGGTGGCGCATCTAAAGCAACAAGGGGTGGTCCTTACCTATGAAGGGCTCAAAAGTGAGCTGAGTGCTGTAGAGGACATTGCTGCCACCACATCAACTAGTGGGACCTCCAAGTCTCCTCCATTCACCAAGTCCCAGAAGAGGAAAGGAACAGAGACCGCTCAGTCTCCAGATCCCAAAGAGCAAGCACAAAAGGAAAAGGGAGCCTCGTCTCCCAAAAGGCTTAAACAGGCAGTAGGTACGACAGAATTGTAGCACCCATTGGCTCTCCCTGCGCCTCCTGTGGTTGCCGCATCTCCGCCGACAGTGGAGATTTATGTCCATCTTGCACCTTTGCCCCTAGCTGAGTCGGTAATTAACGTTGACTCCTCTTCTAGCGTGACCACTCCCACTTCCTCTTTTGCTGCCATGTCGCCAATCACCTCACTCCCTCTGGCAACAATAACATCACTTGTTCCCCTTGCCACTATGCCCGAGGCTCTTACCAGGCACATGCAAAACCTTCCCCCTGAGCTCTCACAGATCTTAATGGATCCAACTCTCCAAGCAGCCCTTGCCCAAGTCCTTGCAACGGCTCAACCTTCACAACTGCCGATGGGGCCGCTAGCTATGGAAGCCACAATGCAAATTTCAAAAGAGTTGGAGGAACGAGAGCAGGAAGCCTCAAAGTCTGTAGAGGAGGAGGCCGATGAGTGTTATGAGCACCCCGAGTATGAGCACCGCACCATAGACAGGGTGGTCTATGAAGAGGAGGAGACATGCTCTTTCGAGAGTGGAGATGAGGAGGGTGGCTCGAGTGCTAAGGAAATAATCCAGACCTTCGATGAGGACCTTGAGGAGGAGGTGGCATGACAGCTAAAGGACGTTGGGGTGGAGGTAGAAGGGTCACCCCGTGGTGAAGAGGGGCAGCCACTAGAAGAGCAACAAATAAAAGACTTGACCGAGGCTAAAGCCCATGTTGACAAGAGCCCCAAGGCCGAGGCTACCAAGGAAAAGAGAGAAGAAGCAGCAAAGGAAGAAAGCCCCATATAGCAACCATCTGCCAGGCTACCCATCAAGCACCTCATATTCGTTCATGACTCTGACGAAGAGGAGGAGGATGCTGCCCAAAGGAAGGAAGAACCACAAAAAGAAAAGGAGGCAGAAGTCTTGCCTTTGACCAAGAAGGGCGAGGGTAGCGGTGATTCACCCAAGGATAAGTCTACTATGCTCGAATGGTTGGAGAAGCAACTTGAGAAGATGACCCCTGTGCTGAAGGACCCAAGGGCAAGATTAGAGGCCATCTTGGCTCGATCCTAGTTCACAACAATGAAGGAGAAGAAGCCCAAAGTCCGATCCAAGATAACAATGGATGCTTCCAGCTCCCGAGCAGCACAAATTGCAATGCCTACTATTGGCCAGGTAGGGGTGAGTTACAGCATCTCCACCATTGACTTGGGGATAGCAACTAGAGAGTAGAAGGTTGAGCACCTTGAGGAGTCGGTGGCCATGGTGGTGCACCTGATAAAGCATGACAAGGTCTCAAAGGATGAGCTCAAGGCATAGGTTGCAGCATTAATAGACTACATACAACAATGGTCCTTAGTGGACGACCTGCCCACTACATCCACAGCCGCACCATAGTTGCTTTCCAAGGAGAAAATAGATAAAATGGAGAGAAGGAAGAACTTGGAGAAAACCACTAAGGATTGGTTCCGACAGGTCACATACGTCGGGAACATGGGAATCAGCAGGGCTGTGCAGATTGCCAACAAGTTCTTGGACCTAATGCAGTCCCTGGAGGGCACGAAGAGACTCTGCATCAATTTCCCCGCCACCTACGACTCCACCTTCCCAAGAATCAAAGCTATCCTCCAAATTTCCTGAGACCACATGGGAGGAAAAGCTAGAGTTGAAAAAAGAAGATCACTGGCTAGTGGACATGTGGCGCAGAGACCTCGACAACCGAAATGAGAGGTTGGAGAAAATCTTGGGCAAGGTTGATCCAGATATTGAGTGGATCAAGGAAATCCGACGGAATGCGCCCGGTATCTCAAACTAGTGACGGGCTATGATATGCCCACGGTAGAAATGGATCTGGGGAAGATCAAGCCATACTTCCAGGAGAAAATGAAGAATGCGACAGCTGGAGAAATCACAACGGATTTCCTGAGTTTTTCTTCCTGCACCTTCGACCAATCAGAGCTATTTAGGGACCAAGGCTCGAAGTATGATGAAGATTGAAAAAGGCTGGAAGAGAACATTAAGGAATGGAGCTACCAAGCATTACGATGTGAAATCCTTGAAATCGACAAGCTCCAGGTGGTCATCCTCAAATATATAGAACACGTAGCTTCTAAGGAGAAAGAGGACAGTCCGGCCAAAGATCAAAACCTTCCTGAAGAGTAGCTACAGCAAAGAAAACAACAATCAGCTATAGGACAAAAGAGCTATAGTGTCATCCACAAGAGGACGAAATAGGTAAGAAACAAAAATGTATTTTAAATTGTAATCTATTTGGGGGTAGGTGAAACCCTATTTTGTAATGAATCTTGGCCACACAATGAGAATGAATCTTGGTCATTCATTTAACTTTTTGGAAACTATAAATAAAGCACTCCTCTCATTTGCAAAGGGAGAGTTGAGTTGTTGTAAAGACATGGTGCAGAAATTTATAAGAAATAGCATTGACTTGGTGTATTTTCTTGGTTTCTCCCATGTTGCTTGATTCATTCTTCAATATCAGATGTTTAGCTTAGATCTTATTGCTGTTTAGTTAGCTCTCTTATTTCTTTGGATAAATCTTAGGAATACTGTTGGGTGATTGTGAAAATTCCTGCCTTGTTGATGATTCCTTAGTCCATACTTTTTGCTGTTTACTGATGATAGATAGCTGTGCAAAGCTTGCCTGGACTTGATTTCAAAAGTTGTTCCAAACATTCACTTTTGATTCATGCATGTACATGGTGGATGAAGGATGAAATATCTGTAGCCCTTAGAAGATAGCACAATTTCCATGATACTGTGAAATCCCTAGTTAAGTGGGATATTTTTTTTGAGAAATTGTCCATTGCAGGAACTCCATTATCACTATTCATAGCATTCTTCATACTTAGAAACTTTTCCTCTCCTTCGCCTTTTTCCCTTTTTTTAGTAACTGACCCATGTTAAGGTTCATTGCACATTGCAAAGCCAAATCCAACAACTAAATGGAGTTCAAGATTGTTTTTTGAACCTATAACTGGTGCATAACAACTTCCCCTCCTAAGGACTTTGAGATCCAACTTCATGCTTTGTGTCCACACTTTGTATTTTCTATAAGACCGCCTTGTGATTCTAGCAAATCACATCAAACTACTGAGGTATCTAAGCACTGTCATGACCTAACATCTGAGAGACCTTGGGATAGTGTTCTGCAATCTAATTGTGGAAGATTGTCTTTCAAGAGAGGTAGTGCACCTATGTATTACCTATGTTGAGAAGTGCATAAAAAACACATCAACATCCACCCATCTTGATAGTCAGAAAATTATGTCTATTTTTGGAGAGTCAAAAAAGAATAGGGTAGTAATGAATGTGGTTTTTGTTTCTACTAAAAGAGAGCACTATAGGGCATAACAAAATTTTCAAAAAATTATTTAAATCTTATACCAGTATTCTTGAAAAGTTTCCTGATGACAAACCATATCCCAATTGGTAGAATGCATAAAATTTCTTCCAATATCATTGAGTCCCAGGACATGAAACTGAATATTGTGTGTATCTTTGACATGTAATCCAAAACCGCATAGATAGCAATGCCATCTAACTCAGTGATACGAGAAAAAAATAAATCTATAGCTAGGACAATAACAAAGTACAAATCTAAATAGATCCATTTTCTTCTCATTCTACTAATCTAATCACAATTTCATCCATTTCTTCTGAACCCAACTATTTTATGTATGTGAACATGGTCTCGTTCACCTTCATTCCTTCCAAGATTCATGTGGATGAGATTCCTGATATAAAATTTACATCACTTGACTTCCCCCTTAATAGGGAGCCTTAACCTTTATATGCCCCTGCTCTACTCATTGACAACATCGTTATTGGTGTTATGGTTGACCCTGTTAGTGTGGTTAATGTCATTACAAAGAAAACACTCTTTATTAATTGAAATAAAGAAAAAGAGGGTGCAATCACCAAATGAGATTAACAAATGGGTGCACCAAATTTTTTGAGTAGTTGTTTCACTCAATTATGAAGGGTATAATGCATAAATAACAATCATAAAACAAACCTAATTTATATAACAGTAAAAATGTAGGTTTTAAGATGATAAAATTATGTTTACCTTATTGAAGAAGTGTTATTTTGGTCCTTACTAAGGATTCATTCGCCCAGTGGCAAATGGATCCTTGCTAAGGTTCTAGAAAAGTGATTTATAGGTCCAATTCATTGATCCTAGGTGTTCGGTCCCAAAATTCATAAACAAATTTTGTAGCTTATTTTCTGTGATATTGCAAGAAAGGTGACAACTTCGACAACTTTGCAACTTTGAAAACTTTTATTTCTCCAATTGATCATCAACCTAAAACTTGCAATCATGCATCAATGAGAGGGAAATTTTTGACTTTTAGGGACTAGGGGTTTTCCTTGGTCAAACCCCATTTTGGTAATTAAACCTTGTAATGAAATAATGCATAAAAGGAAAGATGAATGAACAATGTAATGTTGTAACTCACCAATCCTCAATTGAACCTTGGAGTACAAATCAACAATCTTGTATGAAGTAGCCTTTATGAATCTAGATCTTGATCGCCACACTTGATTACAAACAACAGGTCTTTAATATGCTTGAATTAGATCCTCAATGATCAACAACATGCATGATGCACAATGCCTTTAACATTATGAAATAGATCTTTAATTGCTACAATAAGCTTCAATAATTTTCCCTTGAATTCCTTTGAAATGCTCTATAGTGCTCTTGTAAAAGTACTCTTAATTTCTTATGAAATTATAGGATGAGATTATGTGAGTTAACCTTATATTTATACTTAACTAGAGATTTAATCTTAAAATTCAAATAACACAAGTCGAGGTTAGATCTAGGATTTGAAATTATTAAAATCCCACCAAAAATACATCCCAATCAGGGTTTCCTAAGTTAGTGAGGACCCATTATCCATAGGGTGAATGGGTTTTCTTGCATACCTAACTAGGACCTATTTTCGGGAATGTGAAATGTCATGTCAAAAGGGAGGTCCTAAGACCTAGTGAGGAGCAATTCGCTAGGTGGCGAATGGGTCCTAGGTCACTATCCTAGGACACATAACTTATAAAATTAAGCGTTGTGAAATATTATTAATGATTTTTAGGCTTTATCCTTGAGAAAATGCAATAAATTAGGCTTGGATTTCAATTTAAGGGACCAATTAAGCTCAATTAACCTCAACTAGTTAATTAAAGCCCTAGATTAGCGTGAAAGTGTAAAGATACACTTTACAACACCCGAAATAAGACATCATTAAGTCCATTTTTATGAAAAAGGGTCATAGAATTAATGTGAATGTGTAAAACACATTACAACACTAAATCAAGCCACACGTAGGCTCATTTATTATTAATTATTCTCAAATTAAGGAAAAAGGGATACTTTTTTGATACTACATTAATGGTTTATAAAAAGAGAATTATGAGGAATCAAAGGTTGTAATCCACACTCATGAGGGCATCATTGTACCACCCATGTAAATGAAGAAAATAGGTGTTCTAAAGGACAGGTTCACCAAAATAAAATGAAGAAAATAGGTGCTCCATATTTTGGGAGGTGGAACACAAACTAGGTGTTGAGGGGATCTAGACAAATTTTCTTCAAGTTTCATTCAAGTAAAACCTAGAGATATCAATCCAAGGATAGAATAAGGGAAAGATATCAGCTAAGATGGATGTCCTAGGGTGTGATTGAAAACTAAAAGAGGGCTCACCACCATACTAGTGCTTGGAAAGAAAAGAAATGTAAAAGATATTCAAAATCTAACTATATGACATAAATTATGAAACTACAATGCAGAATTAAACACTGAGAATGAGCAGAGGTCCACCTAGAAGAAGGATGAGGTCAAAAAAATCTTCAAAACCCTAAAATTTTGATATTTAATGTCCATTGGAACTCATACGCTAGTCTGGGCGATTTAGTCCTAGACTAAGGTTTTTGTGCCAAAACTAGAATCTATCAAGGACTATTATGAATCTAGCGAAACCTTAAAAATGGTACTATTGGGACTCATAAGACAAAAGTGGTGGTTTATTCCCAATATTAGGTTTTCGCTAAAATTTTGTTACTCTTTGGTTATCTCCTGTAGCTTCCTTCATGCTATATCTTTTAGTTAGAAACATTGATTTGCAACCTATAGGTGACTTTTTGTGATCTTGCAAGTAAGGAGACAACTCCAACAACTTTTTCCAATCTTGTAACTTAGTCTTCAAAGATCCTTCAATCTCTAAGACACCTAGATCTATAATCACACATGTAGAGAGAGAGAAACTTGTCGATTGTTAGGAAATATGGGTTTTCCTTGGTTAGACCCTGTTTAGGTAATTAAACCTTGTGATGAAACAATGAAATATGAACACGAAACATGGACAATGATACCTTGAATTATTTCTTGAGATGTAAATATTGATCTTGGATTAGATGTTGAACAATGCTTAATCTTGGATTTTGAATGCTACATCAGAACACTAGCTCAATAACATGCTTGATGCTTGATGACCTCGACATGATAATGGATCTTGAATTGAAGCAGCAAATAATGAAGAAGTGTACTCTTGAATGCTTTAGAAATTTTCTTGTCAAACATCTAATGCTTTTGTAATCAGCAAATTTCTGTTAGGAATTCTCTTTTGAAATTATTAGGTTAAAATGACTAAATGAACCTTGTATTTGTAATTATTTATGCCAAATTTCTTGAAATTAAAACACTACAAGCCGACATTAGATCTAGGAAGATAATATCCCACTAAGAATTTAATTCAAATTAGGTCTTGATTAGAGTGGGACTCATATGTCCAAGGTGGCATATGAGCCATAGTGGCTCAAAACTAGGGCACAAACTCTAATACATGTCTTGTTTAATGTGAAATTCAAAATCAGGTCCTAGGATCTAGGTGGGAGTCATATGCCCAAGGTGGTGTATGATTCCCAAACCACTAAATCTAGAACACATGACCCAAAAGATTTAATTATGATTGGTTATTTGATGTATCAGGATTATCTTTGGAAAAATGCATTTAATAAGGCTTGTGGATGCAAAATAGGGAAAATTAAGGCATAGATAAGCCCAATTAATTAATAAAACCCTAGATTAGTGTGAAAGTGTTAGGATACACTTTATAACACCCTAAATAAGGAACCATTAAGTCTATTTAGTTTAAAAAGGACCCTAAACATAGTGTGAAGGTGTGAATAAATACACTTTTCAACACTAAATTAAGGAAAAATTAGGTGTCTTTATTCTAAGAGGGCCCCAAACCTAATGTGAATGTGTAAAACACATTAAAACACTAGATAAAGGCAACATTGGGTTCAATTTAATGTTAATCATTGCCAAATTAAAGTGTGAAAATGAAAAGGGATATATTTTTCTACACTATATTTAGCCCCCACTTTAGTGAGAGGAGGAACTTGCTTCAAACTCAAACTAAAGTAGGAATTAAAGAGGGGTGCAAGTGTACCGATGTGGATGGTTTAGGATGAAAAGGATCAAGGAGGTGGCTAAGCCCCCAAGATCCAAGATCCTATGTTCTGCTATGTTCTGCTGAACATTTCCTCTTTCTGTCTCACGCAGAAAACCTTTGTCTGCTTATTTGCACAGAATATACATTCAATGCAACTTTTGGCTTTTCAGCCAATACACAAAAAAAATGCTGCCCAAAATTTGAACTCACCTACCAATAATAAATTATTGCCAGAAAGCAATTACTGGACAACAAGAATGTCAGGCAGGGCAGGGGGAAAAAGGTATGAGTTGATTTCATCTAACAGTGCATTTAATGCATTTGTCCATTGGCTGCTCAAGATTAATATTTCCAACACTCCCCCTTAATGTTGACTCTTTCTGCTCTTCATCATTATTTGGAAACTTTCGGCACAATACTTCTAGAGCAACTTCTGGAGAAAATTTTCTGGCACAAAAGTTCCTGCTCTTCAACACTATGCAAAACTTCCAGTGCATCGCCATAAAAGTTCCAAAGCACCGGTGAAATGTTTCCGGCGCAAAAGTTCCTGCTCTGTGAAACTTCCGGCGCATCGCCATAAAACTTCTGGAGCACTGGTGAAAAGTTTTCGGTACAAACCTGTTTTCCTTTGTTCTGCATTCTGGAACTGTCTGCTGAAGTTCTGGCACACCTGCACTTCTCTGTGTTTTCCAGAAATGAAGTTCTGGCGCATTCCTGCACACCCAGCCTATATCTTAGGCGCTCAAAAGATTCTTTTGACAAAGCCTTTGTAAAAATATCTGAGAGTTGCTACTCTAACTTGCAAAATGCCATTTTAATTTCATTATTCTCAACCAATTCTCTAAGAAAATGATACCTGATTTCAATATGTTTGCTTCTTCCATAAAACACAGGATTTTTGGTCAAGGCTATTGATGAAACATTGTCACAGAAAATTACTATTGCATCTTCTTGTTCTTCTCTCCAATCTACTAAGATCCTTCTTAGCCACACAACTTGGCATGCTGCTGCATTCGCTGCTATGTATTTTGCTTTAGCTGTGGATAAGGCAACAATCGGTCGTTTCTTGGAAGCCTATGAAACTGCTCTTGAACCCAAGTGAAAAACATATCCAGATGTGCTCTTTCTATCATCCACATTTTCTACCCAATCACTGTCAGTGTACCCAACCAGCTAAAACTCATTAGAGGTGGTATACATTATACCATAGTTTTTTGTGCCATTGACATACCTGAGAATCCTTTTACCTACTTGCCAGTGTGTGTCCTTTGGTTGCTCCATGAACCTAGAAATCAGGCTTACCACATACATTAAATCTAGTCTTATAGCTGTCAAGTACATGAAGCTTCCAACCATGCTCTTATAGAGGGTTGGGTTAATATTATTACTGTTGTCCTCTTTACTCAATTTTAGACCTGTAGTTGTTGGGGTTGGGGCTGCTTTGCTGTCCAACATCCTAAATCTTTTCAAGATTTGTTTAGCATAACTTGATTGTGAAATAAAGATGCCAATATCCAATTGTTGGACCTATATGCCTAGAAAATATCTTAAGAGTCCTAAATCTGTCATTCAAACTCTCTTTTCATGGCGTCTTTAAAATTAGCAATGAGGAAATCTTCATCCCCAGTAAATACTAAATCATCTATATACAAGAATACAATTAAAACCTTACCATTTGCTGCCTTGATGTAAAGAGTGGGCTCACCATCGCTTTTGCTAAAGCCATTGCTCATCAACTATGAGTCAATCCTGCTATACCATGCCCATGGAGCTTGTTTCAGTCCATAAAGAGCTTTCTTCAGCCTATATACCTTGTGTTCTTTAGTTGGAACTTCATATCCAAAGGGTTGCTCCACATATACCTCTTCTTTTAAGACTTCATTGAGGAAGGCGGACTTCACATCCATTTGATAAACCTTCCACATGTGCTTGGTTGCAATTGCAATGACTGCCCGCACGGTCTCCATCCTTGCAACAGGGGAAAAAGTCTCATCATAATCTCTCTCAAACTGCTGTTTGTACCCCTTGACAACTAATCTTGCCTTATGCCTTTCTATTCTTCCTTCGGCATTACATTTGGTCTTATAGACTCATTTGACACCAATAACTGAATTCTCTTTGCGTAAATCAATGAGCTCCCATGAATTGTTTCTTTCTATTACATCTATCTCCTCATCCATGGCCTCACACCATTTTTGTTCTTTCATAGCCTCCTCAAAATAAATAGGATCACTATGAGAAAATAATGCAAAATTTACACTCTCATTAAAAACTTCATCATACCTTTCACCTTGGTATATCTCCCTTAGACTCTCAGTCTTTCTTGGCACTAGAGAGGCGAGAGTGGGGTCTGAATTTCTGGAGTTGCTTGGCTGTTGGCCTGATGAAGAAGTCTGTTGCTGTAGGTTTTCGGAGCAAATTTTCTGTTGAAAGTTTCTGGAGCATCTTCCCTACTAGATGTTTCCAGAGCATCTTCCCTACTGGAAGTTTCCAGAGCTCCTTCCCTGCTGGAAGTTTTCGGAGCTCCTTCTCTGCTAAGAATTTTTGAAGCTACTACTGCTGTTTTTTGAACTGTCAGCTTCCTATAGGTTTCCAGCGCATCTGCATTCTAAAGCTTCTTCATCCTTAAGGGGGTATGGAGACAAAAATATTAGTATTGCTGTCAACTTTTCCATCCCATGACTCATTTTCTAGGAACTCCACATCCCTACTGATGATTACCTTCTTGGTGACCAGATTATATACCCGATAGGCTTTTGATTCTATACAGTAGCCCAATAAAATACACTTTTCATCCTTATCATCCAATTTCTGCCTATTTTCTTTAGGCACGTGTGCATAGACTACACACCCAAACACTCTCAAGTGCTCAACTGACCACTTTTATTTTGTCCATGCCTCTTGAGGGATTTTATCATGAACTGCCTTCGTTAGACTTCTATTTATCAGATAAACAGCTGTTGCTACAGCCTCTCCCCAATATTTGATAGGGAGTCCCTTTGCTTTCATCATACTCCTTGCCATCTCCACAATGGTCCTATTTTTCCTTTTAGCCACTCCATTTTGCTGCGGAGTATAACTGGTTGTGAGCTCCTTCTTGATACCATTTTTCCTACAGAAATTTACAAATTGATTGGAGGTATACTCTCCTCCATGATCTGACCTTAGGACCTTAATAAAGTGTCCACTCTCCTTTTCAGCCTGGGCCTTAAATAACAAAAACTTGTCAAATGCTTCAGACTTATGCTGCAAAAAATAGACCCATGTCCTACAGCTGTAATCATTATAAAGGTCATAAAATTTCTACTTTTGCCAAAAGACAGATTTTGCATAGGGCCTACCAAGTCAGTATGCACCAACTCCAATGGTGCTCTAGCCCTTCTAGAGTTGCCTGAATTAAAAGGCTGCCTATGTTGCTTGCCCAAAATGCAAGCTTCACATCTAACATTAGGCTCTACAATTTTTGGCAAACCATCTATCATATTTTTCTTGGACAAAAGACTCAAACCAGAGTAACCTAAGTGTCCATACCTGAGGTGCCATAGCTTGGAGATATCTTGAATGGCTGCTTTGAAGGTTGATTGCTGCAAGCCTTTTGACTGTGCTGAGATTTGTATTTTGAGAGGAAACATTCAGTTCTATGTCATTTGAACCACTGCTATAACTCTTTTGCTTCCATCTTTATCATAGATGATGTATTACCCTTTCTCTATCAGCACTCTATACCTGTTTTGGACTATTTGTCTAATGCTCAAGAGGTTATGTTTCAATCATGGGGCATAGAAGACATCATACATTTATCTTTCATCACCATGCTTGGTTTGTAGGTATACCATGCCTTTGCCCATGACTGGAACCATCTCATTGTTCCCCATTTTTATTTTAGACTTCACGCTGCTATCAATGGAGGTAAACAAGTCTTTGTTACCACTCATGTGGTTGCTGCAGCTGTTGTCCGAGTACCAAACTTCAACACTGCTCTGTTCTGCAAGGTTACATGCAATGAATAGTTGTGACTGTCTTCCATTTCTAGCCACATTTGAGTCAGCAACATGTGCGTTCTGACTCCCTTGGTCATGTTTTTTCCTGCAATCACTTGCATAGTGACCATACCTTTGACAATTGTAGCACTGCACATTTCTTTTATCTTTTTTCTGATAAGAACTGCTGTTCATTTTTCCTCCTTGGGAGCTGGTTGCCCCCTCATGACTGCTTGCTCGAGCTGAGCTTTCATCACCATCATTTCCACATCTAGAGTTTCCTCTACCATGTCTGGAGCTTTTTCTACCTCTCCCCTTTCTTCTTGCATTCGACTGAGCATTAAAAGCTTGCTCTTGGGAGGAGGTTGCAGACCTATTTAGGCACTGCTCATGGGTTTGCAGAGAACCCATTAGCTCATCAACTGAGAAAGTTGTAAGATCTTTTCCCTCTTCAATGACAACCACCATTAGATCAAACTTTGTGGTAAGGCTTCTCAATATCTTCTCTACAATCTTCTGTTCTTCCAAAGTTTCACCACTTATCCTTAGCTGCTTAATCAAAGTGGCTGCCTTTGTTTGAAAATCTATAATGGACTCACTGTCCTTCATCTGCATGGTCTCAAACTCTCTCCGTTGTAGCTGGAGTTTCACTAATCTAACATTCTCAGATCCTTTGCAGGTGGTTTGAAATGTTTCTCATGCTTCTTTTGCATAAGTAGCTGCTGCTATTCGGGGAAAGATAGCCTCTATCAAGGCTGCCTCAATTAGACTGAGGGATTTTGCATCATTCTTCTGTGTCTTCTTCAACTGGTTCTTTTGAACATTGCCCAATGCTGTAAATGTAGTTGGGTCAGTCATATCTGTGAACCCATTTGCAACTAACTCCCATAAATCATTAGCTATGAAAATAGTCTTCATTATCTTTGCCCAGATGTCGTAGTTTCTACCATTGAAAACAAGTGGCTGCTGCCAGCTTCTATTTTCTCCTCCAGACATTTTTCTAAAATGGGAAACTACTAAAAAACTTAGATTAAGATCTAAAGCTATAAAAACTAACTACCAATAACACCTAGGGCTCTGATACCATGTTGAAAAATAAATTGTTATTGTGGGTAAAGAATGAAACACATTACAGCGGAAGTGTATCAAGGGAAGGAGGTAGACACACAATGAGACATAAATATTTTCAATATTCTATTTCACTAAGAAAAATATTACATTCAAAAAATTGTTTATATATAAAAATATTCAGAGAAAAAGCTTTATACACGTATAATACAGAAGCTGTGTGTTTTCTAGTGCACTTACGCTTCTACGCTGCTGCTTTGTGTGGGATAGTTTTTGACGCACAGGTGCAAGGCTTACTGACTTCTACTGTGGCAGATACTCCTGAACATCACTGTTCATATGCTCCTGAACATTCCTTCTTCTGCTATGTTCTGCTGAACATTCCCTCTTTCTGTCTCACCCAGAAAAACCTCTATCTGCTTACTTGCACAGAAAATACATTCAATGCAACTTTTGACTTTTCAGCTAATACACAAAAAACTGCCGCTCAAAATTTGAACTCACCTACCAATAATAAATTACTGTCAGAAAGCAATTACTGGACAACAAGAATGTTAGGCAAGGCAAGGGGGAAAAAGATCTAAGTTGATTTCATATAACAATGCATTTAATGCATTTGTCCATTGGCTACCCAAGATTAATATTTCCAACATTTGGCAACATCCTCCAACTTTAACAATCCATCATCTTGACCAGAGAGCCTAACCTCATTTGATCTCAATTCCCGCAAAGATACCAGCTATGATATTCCCTTCGGCAGATTCACCAGCTGATGATTGCAATCAATTATATTGAGATGTTGTAGACACTTGAGTTCACTGATCTACTCGGGAAGACTTTGTAGCTGCTTGCAGTCCGACAGATCGAGCAACAGGAACTCTTAAGACCTTTCACACAGATTGGTACCTCTTTAATTTCTGTGCATGATAAATTTAAAAGCTTCAGAAGTCTTAGCTTTCCAACACAGCCGGGCAATGTGGAGATCTTACTTTTGCTTAAGTCGAGAACCCTTAATGATCTCACGGGACTGAAGAATTTTTTCTCAATTTTTTCAATGGGGTTTTGATATAATGACAGAGTGCGAAGAGACATGTGACAAGATGCCCTCCATTGATCGATCACTATGACATCTTTCTCCTTTTTGCCCAGTAAAATTCTTTTCACAGATGTGATGGCACCATCAACAGCAAATGTACATCGGTTGCTTCTAGATATATCAATTGCCAGATCGTGCAGCAAGTTGTGGACCTTGCAATGTTTGACAAGATGCTCATCCTCCTCTACTTCAAGCAAGCACAGCTTGACCAACTGATCAACATAACTGCAAGCAACTTCCCACTGGTTTTTCCCTTCACACTGCTGTTTATCCTAAGGGATGAACCCTTCCTCTATCTAGAGATTTATGAGATATTCCATATCTATTAACTTATAGTCAGGAAAGAATGATAAATAAGAAAAACAGTGCTTAAGAGTTGGCTCTAAGAAGTCATAACTCAGTCTAAGAGTCTCCATAACTTGTTTTTTCTCATCACTGTCAGTTTTCCTCAGCTGATCTAATTTGAATGTCCACTGTCTTCTATCTTCGATTTTGTAGAAAGAAGCTCCTATTATCTTGAGAGCCAATGGTAAGCGGTAGCATTGCTTTTCAACTTCAGAAGCTATCACTTGAAGGTGACCTGGGGGGGATTACCTCTGAAAGCATGCGCACAGAACAACTACAAACTATCTTGCTCTGATAAGGGCTCCATCTTGTAAGCGACAGAGCGAAGCTTTTCGGAAACTTCCATACTCCTGATACTTTACATTGACTTTCATGGTAAATAGGAAGACCAAGGAGCTTAATGATATTATCCTGTTCTGAATACCTGCAGATGTCATCCAACACGAACAAAGAATTTGTACCTTCTAAACGGGCAAGAATCAGCTCCGGCGCTCACTCTTCAGTTACATCCTTAACGGTATCCTTCAAATCTCCCATGTGTGACGCTAAATCACACTGTAATTTATGAACAGAATATGACTGTGATATGGAAAGCCAGATTGAATGCTTATAGTCTTTTCTTGTTCTGTGAAGAATGCTTTGGAGAAGAAATGTCTTACCTACTCCGCCTTGTCCCACCACGGAAATGATAGAAGCAGCTGAGTTATCTATCATGGTAATGAGCTTTTCAAGCTTGGGCTCAATCCCTAAAGGGCGTGAATCACAGGACGTTTGACAATTCTCCTTCACCGCTGCACTGCTAGACTGTTGTTCGGCTTGTTGCGGCAGTAAATCCCGGAACAGATTCTGCTCGTTTCCATTTGCAATAATTTTGTCAATTTTTTTTTTAAGCTTTTGAATTCCTTTTCCCAGTTTAAAGCGCAACCTTAAATTATGTCCAGTTATACTGCCAGTTTAAAGAGGGCGAACAACACACTCTTCAACAATGTCCTCTGCGTCCCAGGCAATAACCCTCAAGCAGTCCAGCAATCTTTCGACATGCTTATCTTGCACAACTGATGAATCTGTATATTGGAGATGACCTTTTATAATTATGAGTTTCTCTTGCAACCAGTCAAAATCCTGAGTGAAGTTGTAAACCAGCGATATCTCTTCAGCTGCTGTTTGAGCTATCGCCTCAGCAATTTTGCCAATAACAGTAGTTAGAATTTCCATTATTAACCTGTTATTACTAATACTCAGAGTGGATGTAGAATGTCTCTCAAATTCGTTTCCACGCCCAACTACAACAGATCAAAGTTGCTTAAGGATGCGTTACAACAACTTGAACTTTCTATCTCTGTGTTTTATGTGCGTGTTGCCCTAAAACTTACAAGCGCGAGAAAACTTATTCTGTAGAGTTTGCGGACGAAAAATACTAAATGGGTACTTTAACATGTTTACATGACCCCACCAACAAGTAAGTACTTTCGCATTAAAATTGTATAAAGTAATTAATTCATAGTAGGGTTAAAGTAAATAAAGCAATTAACCTATGTTTAATATGAAGTACCAATCCTTTACGGATTGTTTTAGAAATTCAACTACTTGAACTTACAAGTATCTTAGGTAATAAAGAATATCATATGCAAAATGACACTTTATTAGTGATTCTTTATATTGACATATTTTATCATACGTGGAGTAACCTCTAGAGAATGATATGAGGACATTCCTTTCAATATTTTGTATGGGTAATTAAATGATATATAGGGAAGATAATTATAAATTATCTATATTATTAGATATCTTAATTGAGACAACAAAAAACCATTAGAGCAAAGCTTTATGTTGAAAATTTCTAAGGAAAGTGTGTTTGAATAGGTTGAGCAATTAAGCCCATAAGGACCTGGTACAACACTGATAAGGGTGGTCAAGCACACTCAATTGATGTAAAATTGATACAAAATCATCCATCTCAATTAGTCATCCTAATCCAAATCGTAAACATTATTGATGTAATGTTGAAAATTGCATCCTATGAAATTTCATATTCCATACCCCCCCTCTTTCAATAATTAAAGACAATAATGCAATATCCCTTTCAATGTAGCCTTAATTTAATTTTTAATTTTCTTAATTTATTTTCTTCTCGATGTTAAGGTGAATTCATGTTGTGGATTACCATTCGTTGTGCACACATTTCCATGTTGCATGAACATCCCAAAAAATTATTCCCAGTTATAGTAGTTGTTTGAATGTTATACTTTTGCCTATCTATGAGTGTAATGACTTTGTATCTTGTAGCCACATTGAAACAAAAATTTGCATGACTATGCCATGTCCAGACTCTTCATTTTGGTATCTCTCACTATCAATCTTGATCAATCTTGCATTATTTTCTCATTCTCAATAAATTTCTCACATTCTAAGCTTTTCCAATCTCTCTTGCATTTTCTCAACCATTTCTTCACCATATCCATTACATTTTTTCTCTCTATGTTGAAGCTTTGGCACTATTGGAACATCATTTTAAATCTTGGAGATTGCATCCTCTCCCTAAAGTAGTCAAGGGTTATTCACCCCTTGAGATCAGGTCATTTCAAGGGTGTTGACTTTCCTCTACATTTTGGTGAACCTGACATGAACTCATCTTTGCTCAAGAGTCTATTAAAATTTTATTCTTTTTTTATTCCTTTTTTGGACTGATTATTGTGATATTATTCTGACTTTCAATACCCAACCTGGAACTTCCAGCCATGTAGTTAAAAGAAGCATTCCAAACTCAAACATAGGTTCAAGATGTCAGTTCAATCCAACCTATCAACGTCCTAATTTGGAACACTTCACCAAGTATATATATCACTTCACTATACGCCTCCTTGCATTTTGTTTTTCCATCTATAAATGTTAAAATAAATTCTCAACCAAAGCACTCCCTCAAGCTCTTCTTCTCCTATAGACCAAAAATCTACTCTTAGGAGGGTACATTTAAAGAGTTTGAGGACTTTATAAATCATGATAACTTGTAACTCAAGATCTTCCTATTATCAGTGGTGATATGCAGAGTCAAGATGTTCCTATTATCAGTGGTGATATGCAGACCCATGTCTCATCATTTACTACTATGTTTAGTGATTTTCTCTATCATGATGAGTTGTTAAGAAAACTATTCCCGCAGTCTCTTAAGGACACTACGTTGGAGTGGTTTTTCTCCCTTGAAAATTCTATATCCACCTTCAAGAAATTAAGCAATCAATTCTTACGATAGTTTTAGGCTAACATTGGGATGAAGGTCACCTTTACTAATATCGTCCATTGTAAGTAGGGGACTCATGGGAAGGTGACCAATTTGATTGCTTGCTAGAAATATTTATTTTCCTAGATCTATTATGCCTAGCTTGATTTTGATCTCTAACATGTGTTTATGGGAAATCTATAGATGACATTAAGTTAAAAATTTCTCTTAATGAAATATCCATCTTTTGAACATATATCTATAATTCTTAGAGACTAGAAGCAGACATGATGACATAGTACTGGGGTTGCTCATTGTCCTCCCACCTCGATAGTCAGAAAATTATGTCTATTTTTGGTGAGTCCAAAAAGAATAAGGTAGTAATGAATGTGGTTTTTGTTTCTACTGAAAGAGAGCACTACATGGCATAACAAAATTTTCACAAAATTATTTAAATCTTATACCAGTATTCTTGAAAAGTTTCCTGATGACAAACCATATCCCAATTGGTAGAATGCACAAAATTTCTTCCAATATCATTGAGTCCTAGGAAATGAAACTGAATATTGTGTGCATCTTTGACATGTAATCCAAGACCGCATAGATAGCAATGCCATCTATCTCAGTGATACAAGAAAAAAAAATCTATAGCTAGGATAATAACAAAGTACAAATCTAAATAGATCCATTTTCTTCTCATTCTACTAATCTAATCACAATTTCATCCATTTCTTCTAAACCCAACTATTTTATGTATGTGAACATGGTCTTGTTCACCTTCATTCCTTCCAAGATTCATGTGGATGAAATTCTTGATATAAAATTTACATCACTTGACTTCCCCCTTAATAGGGAGCCTTAACCTTTATATGTCCCCACTCTTGTCAACAACAACATCGTTATTGGTGTTATGGTTGACCCTGTTAGTGTGGTTAATGTCATTACAAAGAAAACACTCTTTATTAATTGAAATAAAGAAAAAGAGGGTGCAATCACCAAATGATATTAAAAAATGGGTGCACCAAATTTTTTGAGTAGTTGTTTCACTCAATTATGAGGGGTATAATGCATAAATAACAATCATAAAACAAACCTAATTTATATAACAGTAAAAATGTAGGTTTTAAGATGCTAAATTATGTTTACCTTATTGAAGAAGTGTTATTTTGGTCCTTACTAAGGATTCATTCGCCCAATGGAAAATGGATCCTTGCTAAGGTTCTAGAAAAGTGATTTCTAGGTCCAATTCATTGATCCTAGGTGTTCGGTCCCAAAATTCATAAATAAATTTTGTAGCTTATTTTCTGTGATATTGCAAGAAAGGTGACAACTTTGACAACTTTGCAACTTTGAAAATTTTTATTTCTCCAATTGATTATCAACCTAAACTTGCAATCACGCATCAATGAGAGGGAAATTTTTGACTTTTAGGGACTAGGGGTTTTCCTTGGTCAAACCCCATTTTGGTAATTAAACCTTGTAATGAAATAGTGCATAAAAAAAAAGATAAATGACCAATGTAATGTCGTAACTCACCAATCCTCAATTGAACGTTGGAGTACAAATCAACAATCTTGTATGAAGTAGCCTTTATGAATCTAGATCTTGATCGCCACACTTGATTACAAACAACAGGTCTTGAATATGCTTGAATTAGATCCTCAATGATCAACAACACGCATGATGCGCAACGCCTTTGACATTATTTATACTTAACTTGAGATTTAATCTTGAAATTAAAATAACACAAGTTGAGGTTAGATCTAGGATTTGAAATTATTAAAATCCCACCAAAAACACATCCCAATCAGGGTTTCCTAAGTTAGTGAGGACCCATTATCCATAGGGTGAATGGGTTCTTGCATACCTAACTAGGAACTATTTTGGGGAATGTGAGGACCCACTCGCTAGGTGGCGAATGGGTCCTAGGTCACTATCCTAGGACACAAAACTTATAAAATTAAGCGTTGTGAAATATTATTAATGAGTTTTAGGCTTTATCCTTAAGAAAATGCAATAATTTAGGCTTGGATTTCAATTTAAGGGACCAATTAAGCTCAATTAACCTCAACTAATTAATTAAAGCCCTAGATTAGTGTGAAAGTGTAAAGATACACTTTACAACACCCAAAATAAGACATCATTAAGTCCATTTTTATGAAAAAGGGTCATAGAATTAATGTGAATGTGTAAAACACATTACAACACTAAATCATGCCAACATTAGGCTCATTTATTATTAATTATTCTCAAATTATGGAAAAAGGGACACTTTTTCTTATACTACATTAATGGTTTATAAAAAGAGAATTATGAGGAATCAAAGGTTGTAATCCACACTCATGAGGGCATCATTGTACCACCCATGTAAATGAAGAAAATAGGTGTTCTAAAGGCCAGGTTCACCAAAATAAAATGAAGAAAATAGATGCTCCATATTTTGGGAGGTGGAACACAAACTAGGTGTTTAGGGGACCTAGACCAATTTTCTTAAGGTTTCATTCAACGAAAACCTAGAGAAATCAATCCAAGGATAGAATAAGGGAAAGATATCAGCTAAGACAGATGTCTTGGGGTGCGATTAAAGACCAAAAGAGGGCTCACCACCATGCCAGTGCTTGGAAAGACAAGAATTGTAAAAGATATTAAAAATCTAACTATATGACATAAATTATGAAACTACAATGTAGAATAAAACACAGAAAATGAGAAGAGGTCCACCTAGAAGAAGGATGAGGTTAAAACAAGCTTCAAAACCCTAAAAATTTTATATTTAATGTCCACTAGAACTCATACACTAGTCTGGACGATTTAGTCCCAGACTAAGGTTTTTGTGCCAAAACTAGAATCTATCAAGGACTATTATGAATCTACTGAAACCTTAAAAATGGTACTATTGGGACTCATAAGACAGAAGTGGTGGTTTATTCCCAGTATTAGCTTTTTGCTAAATTTTTTTTACTCTTTGGTTATCTCCTGTAGCTTCCTTCATGCTATATCTCTTAGTCAGAAACATTGATTTGCAACCTATAGGTGACTTTCTATGATCTTGCAAGTAAGGAGACAACTCCAACAACTTTCTCCAATCTTGTAACTTAGTCTTCAAAGATTGTTCAATCTCTAAGACACCTAGATCTATAATCACACATGTAGAGAGAGAGAAACTTGTCGATTGTTAGGAAATATGGATTTTCCTTGGTTAGACCCTGTTTAGGTAATTAAACCTTGTGATGAAAGAATGAAATATGAACATGAAACATGAAATATGAAACATGAACAATGATACCTTGAATTATTTCTTGAGATGTAAATATCAATCTTGGATTTTGAATGCTACATCACAACACTAGCTCAATAACATGCTTGATGCTTGATGACCTCGACACGATAATGGATCTTGAATTGCTGCAACAAATAATGGAGAAGTCTACTCTTGAATGTTTTTTTAATCACCAAATTTCTGTTAGGAATTCTCTCTTGAAAGTATTAGGTGAAAATGACTGAACGAACCTTGTATTTGTAATTATTTATGCCAAATTTCCCAAAATTAAAACACTACAAGCTGACATTAGATCTAGGAAGATAATATCCCACTAAGAATTTAATTTGAATTAGGTCTTGATTTGAGTGGGACTCATATGCCCAAGGTGGCATATGAGCCCTAGTGGCTCAAAACTAGGGCACAAACTCTAATACATGTCTTGTTTAATGTGAAATTCAAAATCAGATCCCAGGATCTAGGTGGGAGTCATATGCCCAAGGTGGTGTATGATTCCCAAACCACTAAATCTAGAACACATGACCCAAAAGATTTAATTATGATTGGTTATTTGGTGTATCAGGATTATCTTTGGAAAAATGCATTTAATAAGGCTTGTGGATGCAAAATAGGGAAAATTAAGGCATACATAAGCCCAATTAATTAATAAAATGCTAGATTAGTGTGAAAGTGTTAGGATACACTTCACACCACCCTAAATAAGGAACCTTTAAGTCCATTTAGTTTAAAAAGGGCCCTAAACATAGTGTGAAGGTGTGAATAAATACACTTTTCAACACTAAATTAAGCAAAAATTAGGTCTATTTATTCGAAAAGGGCCCCAAACCTAATGTGAATGTGTAAAACACATTAAAACACTAGATAAAGGAAACATTAGGTTCAATTTAATGTTAATCATTGCCAAATTAAAGTGTGAAAATGAAAAGGGATACATTTTTCTACACTACATTTAGCCCCCACTTTAGTGAGAGGAGGAACTTGCTTCAAACTCACACTAAAGTAGACATTAAAGAGGGGTGCAAGTGTACCGATGTGGATGGTCTAGGATGAAAAAGATCAAGGAGGTGGCTAAGCCCCCAAGATCCAATATCCTATGTCAAACCAACACAAGCACAAAAGGGACACATACAAGGTATACTATATGCAGCAAAACAAGATACACAAACATGTGATGTCCAGGACCTAAAGATGAAAGAAGAAAAGAAAGAAAAGGTGGATCAAGCTTCAACCATTTGTCTCACATGTTGTGGATCAGATCTACGGTTTTTTTCAAAAAATGCATGGTCGCTCTAAGGCAGCAAAACATTAGGTTGTCTATAGGGTGAGTATCCAAACAAGATGGCTTAGAAGTGGAACACGTTGTCTACTATGCAAACAAAATTCATTCTCACAAGGGCTAGTGGAACCTCAAACCATCCACTAGGTGAGACACATACACATGTAGTCTCAATATGCACTCACACACACAAGCAAATGGTTATGGGAAAGTCAAGCCTAATTTTTTCTCCCATACATACAACCATACCAAAGGTACACCTCTCGATAACTTTTATAAGGCACAACACAATAATGAACTTTGAGCTTCATTAGGAAAGAAAAGCTTCATATGCTAGAAACTCATGAACAAACATGATGGCTCCACAGTAAAGAAAAGTGTGTCATGAAAGGTGTCCATATAATAGTCATTGTAAATTAAAAATGTGTGAGATATGCTCAAAGGGATTTTTCTTAGTTAATGTAAGGTATCTTCTTAGGAAACATCGTGTCTAATGTCTCCAAAAGAGGAAAAATAAAAGAAATGTCACACTTTAAGAGGAAATCAAACCCAATGATACCACCAAGAAAAGGATGCATCTCAAGAAGAAAGAAAATAACATAGAGAAAAAGGAATGTTTATGTATGCCCCTAAGCGAACAATTTTTGGGTATGAGGGCTCTCTTACACTTCTAGGGTTTTGGACCTAAAAGGAGAAAGGTACACCAAAAATCTTAATGGCTCATTGAAGAAATGCAATGATGATTGAAATATTTCAAAGGGGAATGTCCTAAATGTTGGAAACTAATAAAAGAGATTAAATACTAAGTGTAAACTGAGGAAATGTAAATTTTTCAAAAACACAGTGTTGTATGCCAAAAAACCTAAAAATGCAAGTAAACAGTAACGAAAACTTACAAGAATTGAAGTGTGCACCTGGACACTGTAAAAGGATGGAATGGAGTTTTGGAATCTTGGAAAATTTACCGTTACTACCAACTGGGAGCCGTACACCATGCTGGGCGAATTAGTCCTACTTTGGGAAGATTACCAAAATAGGTTTTGGGAAACTAGGTATCCAAATCTACATAAAACCATTTTTTAAGCCTAGTAGTGGGACTAATTTGCCACAAATTGAAAATCAGTCCACTTTTGATTATTCATAAATTTGGGATAGGAAATTGTAGCCTTCAATCTACCTTTGTGCTCCTAATACAAATCCTAGTATAAAACTACAAAATTTGACCTGTAGGTGTTCCCCAAGATTCTATTAGGGTTTTGATCACTTTGAATAGCTTTGATGATTTTTTGACAACTTTTCTAGTCTTTCTCTCCAACAAATCTACAAAGAAGACCTATAAATCACATGCAAAGAGAGGGAAAAATGGTCGAAGGGTTAGAGAATAGGGGTTTTCCTTGGTCAAAGCCCTTGTTGGTAATTAAGCCCTTAAAAATCAAATGAAATATGTAAAGATAGTGATGAATGAACAATATGCAATGCTACAACTCACGAAACCCTTGAAATGGAAATCTAAAGACATGCAAGTAATAGCTCCAATGAATGTAGACTTGAGAATGCTTGAAATACTTATAGTGCTTGATTGAATGCTTAGGAGATGATTTTTATTGTTGTTGGGTTTGGAATGAGTAGAAAAACCTTGTATTTATACACAATTATAACTTAATTCTCAAAGATACTACATCATAGGCTAGCCTAATGTTGTCATGGAAGATGAGGTAGAAGATTATCCAAAATATGCCCAATATTTTCTTACACTTGTAGGTCTAGAAGACTCAGATGATGGCGAGACAAATTCTCTAGTTTCAACAAAATCATTGAGGTGACATGCATACTCTAATTCTAAAGCTAATTAACCATTTCAGAAATAGAGTCTTGATATGAAGTTTTTGTTTTTGATGCTAACATGGAGAACAATTTTTGGCTGACATGGAGGAGAGGTTTTGATGCTGCTATAGAGACGAAATGTGCCTTTTGGAAGGTGGGTATATCTTCTTCAATGGATGAATAGATTTTTATCTTATGTGTTTTCCCCTTTTCTACAAAGTACAAATGTAACCACTTGGGGAATTTTGAAATTGACATTTAAAACTGTTAAATGAAAATGTGACTAAAATTATATTTTTGGCTAAACCTTGTCACTCCCATGTTTCTATAAATGAGAATTCAAGGCTAATTACAAGGGTCTTTTGTTGCTATTTTTTCAGTCCTTGGTTGGAGAAAGTTTGAACTCACGTAGTATAAAATTTTGTAAATCAAGCACAAATGAATAGAATAGTCTTGAGTCTTAGGTATGCATTCTCATTTGTTATAGGCTTAATGGTTTTATAGTGGTAACAATATGTGAATGAGAATCACAAATTCTAGAACAAAATTATCTCCTATGTATTTTGTCTTTCAAATTATAAATAAAATAATTAAGGAACTTTTATTTGTCTTCAATCATTTTGGTTGAAAGCACATTTTTATTTCTGCTTTGGTTCAGATAACTTATTAAATTCTTATCATAAGTTTGTGAGATGGAATTCAAGGATATCTAAGTAGTTTCAATTTCTACATATTATGAGTTGTTTATTGCAAAGCAAGATATCAATAGCCTATAAATGCTCAGTTCAATTACTAATTTATTACAGTTTGTTACAAATGGGAATCTATTACAAATGGATAAACCACTAGTCTATTATTTTGGTCATCCTATATGTAAATGAGCCAGCCTGTACCTCACAAAGACACAATATGAAAATCACTTACACATTATAAATTGTAGCAAAGTTGTATGAGAACAACCCATTCCTAGATTTTAGATAATAATTTGGTAAAGGATCAACCAAATTCTTGAAGAATTATGTCTATTTGCAATTGGTAGGAATGCATCTGTTTATCACAATGTTCATAATAAAATGGAACAAGAGTATCATCTAAATATATTCTCAGGATTACCCTTTTGGGTCTCATAGAGCCTGAAGTGCAGATGTAGTAGCCTAGAAAGCCTCTACCTATTCATTGGCCAATGCTTATCATTATTAACCATTGAATTGCGGTGGATTCATAGATAATGACTCAGATTAAGTTTGGTGAACTCAAAAAATAACCAACATGAGGGTTGTTGTGATAAAATTCTTTAGTGTGTCCTTTTACTCTCGAGCCTCTCTCAACTCATTCCTCAACTACTACACTTGAGGATGTTGGAGATCAGTAGGGGTCCTCCTCACAACCTCTAATTATCTACTAAGGCCATCAACCTAGCTCTATGGATCATCACATGTCTGATTGCCACTCTTGGCTTATGTCATAGCCTAATGTCTCTCAACTAGATTAGTACATAGTTCTACAGCTTATTGATCTCATTGCCTAGTCAAAATCCGCCAGTTGTGTAGCACACTAGAATAACTTTACCAGGATCTCCTTATAATTTTTCCATTTTCAAACCACCTACTTTAATAATGGGTTATTATGCCCTATTGACTATGGCCTATTGGCGTCTAAGATCTTACCTTAGATTTAGACAACTAGGACTTCTCATGTTATGCATCAACCAAAGAATTTGAGCCTCTCATATATAAAAACTATAATCATAGAGAAGGTGGTTGATATCAGTACCTCATCATAAATATATTTATATATATATACATGAGCATGAAATAATCAAAATCAAATAACATTTATACATAAAGAAAGTTTGATAATGCTATTGCACTCACTAAACATGGTTGGTGTGGCATTGGATATGGGTCAGCTTTTGCTACCTCCTTTGCATGTATAGTTCCCTAGTTTTCTAAAGTGTTGGGGTTCAAGTGAAAATTTTTTTCCCCCAAAGCCTATTTATATGCCTCATTATCTCCAATTCAAAGCCCTACGCCCTAATTTTTTCACACCTTTTTATTCTTTATTCGACCATTTCTTCATATTCCAACCATTGTTTTCTGTTTTAATTTAATTGCTCCTCATTTTTTAGCCTCTGTTAAAATTTCAAATTGCTTCTTTCATTTAAATAACTCTCTTATATGAGCCTTTTCAAACAACATCTCGAGAGGGAATTATATTAGGTCACATTTTCTTCTAACCAATCAACTAGGGAATATTTTTAATTTTCATTGACATGATGTCAATTCTTTTAGTCATGAATTTTTAAGAAATAGGGTAAAAATATAAATGCAACAAAATTGACCATAATAAACATTTACCTTTAATGTTGTATTTGAAATCAATATATGAAGGCTTGAACCATTCTATACAATTGTGTTTCCAATATTGTATGTTAATTATTCCATGGACATAAATGATTTTCTTCATATTACCATTTTGTATCATATTATTATCTCCCTCCAAAAAACTAATCTTATTTGATAGAAATGGTTTGTCTACTTAAGATTCAGTAGATTTTTTTCTAATTAATAATTTTGCATGTACATGCCTTTCTCAAAGAGGAAATTCATTGATATTTTAAACATTTTTTCAATCAAGTGCAAACATAGTATCAATCAAAATATTATTGCTTATCAAATAACCTTTGTTTATCAATAAAAATATTACCTTTTAATTTTTCCAGTGTTCTCCCACACTTCATAGAAAAACACATTCCATATCTTATGAAGAGATAACTTCTAAATTCAGAGAGGCTGTTTTACATGTTTTGTCCCATGTCTAGGATATTTCCTATGTTAGTATATATCGCATCCAAAGTGAAAATTTAAATATCAAAATTAGTTACTATAGAACATCACAAAAAGAATCATCATAGCTTATGTGTATTTTACCAATATTTCCGATCATGTGTACACTTTTGAATGGAGCCCAATGCAATACAACGCAACAAAATTCATTATTTGACTAAAAAAATCTAACTTATCAATATTTTCAAACACGCATGCACTTTTTCTTCCACTATACATTGTATATTAGTAGCACATAAAGAGCTATAACATTAAGATTAAGGTCCAACTTAATGATAATAAATTTAAAACATAGATCTTTAATATATACTTTCATCTTTGTATATTCTAGAATGTAGATTTACACCCTTGAATTATATTTTCTCAAAAATTTATAAGGATTTTTCATAATTTATTTATTTATTGTGTCTAGTAATTACTATTGCATACAAGAGAAAATATCTGAGTTAGTTTGTTACATTTCACTTGGTCATACCATACCTAAGAGATTAGAGATTTTTTTGTTAAATATGCCCAAAAGCTTCTAAGGCCCTTTAGACAAACCCATTTCCCATTTCATATTTCACCTTGTGAAGATAGAAGAAACATTTTTCCATTCTATTGAAATTATAAATGAAGAGTCATAAGAAACTAAACTTCGTCATTTGTGAAAGCAATGAATTCAAATGGTAGGCTCCATATTTTTACTCCAACTCAACATTTCTAATAACCACTTTGATTAATCTAAAAACTATGATTTTGGTTTTCAATTCCTCACAACTTAATTTAGACATCTAAACAACATTGTAGAAAAATATCCAACTATTTTATTTAATTTAAATATGAAATTGCTTTCTTTTTTAATGTTTTGTGTTTATACTAACTTTTCACATATCTATCCTTGTCGTGAGAAACCTTTAAGATGCAAGAATTGCTTGGCCATAATATGACTATAAATTAAATTCTTTAGGTTTATCAATATTTGGCTGGGCAACAAAGGCTACCTAATCAATAAAACACAACATCCTATTGCTTGCATATTGCAAGGCTATTAGGAATTATAGGTAATTTGGTAGTGACTATAAAACTATCAAAACAGTTTTCATCGTAACCTATGTGTATTCTATCAACCTTTTTCAAACATGAATGCACTTTTGAATTGAACCTAGTACAATAATACACAACACATTTTATCATTCTACAAAAACAAAGGTACTTCACTACTAACAATGATCAGTTAAGTCATTGGTATTGAAACTCTCCACTAGTCTATGTTCTACATAAAATTTATAGAAAGCAACTTCCTTTAGTAAGAAAGAATGGGTTCATCTATACAATCTCTTTTTTAGTTTTAAAGTATATGAATAAACTTCTCTTAATATTAGCAAACATATGCAATAAAACCACAGCTCAAATATCAATCATATTTACAAACATTTGTTTTTTGCTAGTTTATTAGTTGAAATATCTTTATACTATATTTCTTCAACTTAAAAAAAAAATCTAATTAATTTATATTTATATATTATGCACTTTGTAAACTAGTATTATTCTATTCCCTTTTACTTATATTAAAAAGATTCAGTGTTTTGGACATGCTTAGGAAAGATGCCTATTATCATTCTCCACCACCACACTTATGTGGTGAACTCTTAAAAGGCACCATCTTCCAATGACAAAATGGCGCAAATTCCGGAACAATTCAATTGAATAATCCATCTTACTCAAGTGAACACGATCGGCAATACAATTCAAGAAAGATGGAATGATTTGCACCTTACATTGCGTGCTTATTCCAACCCCTTCACTGAACGCCGATTTGAAAAAAAGTTAAAAGCTGATATAAACACACATTTCAATGAGCCTGATTTATATTTTACTGTTATTAGTGGAAACGAGCTCAAACTGACGTTTGTAATCACATGGATATTGCAATGTTGCCTCAGTTTTACATATTTTACATTAATGATAAGAATACAAAAAGCTACATCCTTATCCAGACGCTTGAATGCATGCTTATTATTATCATACCCAACACAAGTGAGTGGCATATCACCATAACAGCTTTGGTGTATATAAATACAGTAATCTTAACTCGAAGGTCGCATCTTCCAACGAAAAAAATCCTTTAAATTCCCGAGCCTTCCATTGTAATCAAGTGGACACGGACCACAAAAATATTCCTTGGAGGGTACAATAATTGTCACCTTACAATGCGTCCTTAAACCCACCTTTCACTTAGCCTGATTTCTATTTTAATGTTTTGGCGGCAACCAGCTCAAAAAGCTGTCATCACGTGACGTTCGCGAATAAGAATGAAATTGTGGTTATCTGACAAATAAATTATGTATATATGTTAATTTGATACAGCTACAAGACAATCTTTATATTCAAATTAATCAATTTTTGAGATCGATTCGCACGCTTTGATTTAGATGTTGAGCAATATGTTTGAATTTAGAATGTAAGGATGTGTAAGGATAAGAATGTAAGGAAGTGTAAGGAATGTTATAGGGGAGAGGGGTCTATAGTGGAGCATCACATGATTTGTCAGTTTGTGTATTTTATGGATAAAAAGTGTTTTGCAATTGGATATTAAGGTGCTTCAGTATGGGACCCACTAAGGACTACATCTATCCCCACTATTGGACCCTGCTCCACTATGGGCCTCTCTCCCTTATTTAGAATGATAATTCTGTTTGGGATTCGTGCATTCTGGTGTGATTCAAGAATTTCAAGTCACTTTTGAATGTTATTGGCTTATAGTCTTTCTTTTTTTTTTGGTTGATGTATTGGTTTTACTAGGTATTTGTTGGTTGTTTTGGGATGGAATTTATATTTTTTATTTATTTTGGTTGATGTATTGTTTTACTATTAGTTAGGTGTTGGGATGGAATTTTAATTGATGCATTGTTTTACTATTTGTTAGATGTTGGGATGAAATTTACGTAGAATGTTTTATAAGTATTTGTGCATTGTTCTTATTCTTCTAGACTTTGTCTTTTGCAAATACTTCTTGTTTAGAGTATATTTGTAGGCTTGGATGGTTGTTTTGTTTTAGGGTAATGTTGTATAGCTCGTTCAAGAATTGTTTGTGCTTTAGTTATTATGTATAAGCACATGAATGTTTGACGTGCATTGAGTGGGTATAGGTATAGGAAATTTTTCATCCTAGCTTCATAGGTCTGAGTTATTCTCTAATAGTGGTTATATGGGAGATGTCACATTGGCCATAACTATTTAGCCAAATTTTCCACCTAGCTTCATAGGTGTGAGTTATTCTCTAATAGTGGTTATATGGGAGATGTCACATTGGCCATAACTATTTAGCCTTACTATCATCCTCAATTAAAATACAACTCTTTATTTATATTTCCCATGTTGACTCAAATGTCATCTTTCATACGATTCTCAAAATTATCACACCCTGTGTGGATTTCCAATAAATGTGTGATTTGATGTTTTGTTTATATTATGATTTCCACAAATTTAATTTGGAATGCTTATATGGATTTAATTCATGAATTTAAATGTTGAGTGTTAATTAGGAATAGAAATAAATAATTATTTGAGACTTGGCAAAATTGAGGGAAAGGCATTTTTTAAAAATGGGAAAAAGAGATTTACTTTCATTTGATGTGTATTTTGTGAAGAAATTGTGTGCGGACAAAACCCTACACTTTGGAAAAAAAAAATTGTGGATTTTGGGAGAAATTGTGAAGGGAATCACATGAGATTGGATCCATTAGAATAGGAATTGAAAGGAAAGTATGTGGGTGATTGGATTCACCCATTTGTGGTATGTTTTGTGATAGTTCATCATTTTGGATTTGTGTAAAATTTGATGTAATTTTCTAAATTCTTTTCATTTACTCATTAATTAAAGCATTCATCTCTCTACATGGTTGAGGTGCATCAACTAGCCATGATATGAGTTGTTCAAGTTTGTGTAGCACCTCTTAAGTCAAGTGCCAAGGTTAAATTTATAGGATTTGTTATACAATCTCTAATAGGTTGTACCTACAAAATTGACACCTTTCCTTCTCATAGAGTGAACTAGGATAACATAAGTCCTTGCTTGACTAGGAGAAACATGTAAGAATAATATATAGCCCAAGGTAAAAATAGTGACTTTAAGTCAAAATCTAAAGTGAGGGTTCCTAAGCTCACTATCCCCAACCTGGATATATTGGAGAACTACACAAGTTTAATTAAAGTAATGAAAAATTAGAAATTAATATAATTTGCATTAAATGATAGCCATTGGATTTGTTTTAATATTTTCCATTAGATCTTGTGACAATTAATATAAAGCCTAAATCCATAAGGATTCTTATAAAGCTTATTCTTCTATCATTATCTACTCACTTGTGTTTGTATATTTTGAAGATTTGGAGAAAAATTATCTATAATTTTAAATAATTATATATTTATACTATATTTTGTACATAATATATTCAATCCATAAAGTAAAAAAATTGTTAATGAGATATATATTATTTAATTATATCACATATGTTTGATACATACAATATATGAAAAGAAATATTGAAAATAATATATAGATGTATCTCTTTGGAAGCATGGAAAATTTATTACTTTATTTAGACTTAATCATTGAGCATCAATAATAAAGGTTTAACAACTTATATATTACGTGATATGTTTTTTTATTTTTTATTTTTGTATATTATTTACATCCATAATAAAATAAAAAGAGGGATTCACTTCTTTATTATGTGATGAAAATATTGAATCCATTTGCAATATGAGTATGGTGAATATATACAAAGGTGAGAACCTAAATGGAAAAATTATTAAGTCATAATGAACTAGTAAATACATGGTTACTTATTTATTTTGGTGAGATGGGGAAGATTTGGAGATTAATGGTATACACATCTCACCAAGTTAGTTTATGAAATTTAAACCTTCATTAAGACATGTATGGGAAAATCAATTGTAGTAACTTTTATTTTATTTCCAAGTTTATATGATACAACCTTTCTCCCTTTTAACAAGGGTAATTTGTAACCTGTTAATATAACCTTTATTCTAAATTTGATAATATTTTAAGGAAAACAAATGATCTAAGATGCAACTACTATATCCATCTTCCAAAAATTCTAGATTGAGAAATGTCAATGAGTGAAAGTAAACTTTCCCTCCAACCTTTTGTAAATGGAATGATAAAGCCTCATAGGTATATATCCATTGCCTTGAGTAAGGAGAAACTATAGTAGTCCCAAGATTTTTATGTGAACTAAAAAATTATCAAGACCAAATTAACCCATTTTGTAAACTAGACATACTAATGTATTTCCACAACCCATATCATCTTCGCATTCGCTAGTCACTACATAAAATATTTCAATATTCAAATCATGCTATACAATATTTAAACTAACACATAAAAAAAAGTTTAATGGAAGACGTATCTCTCTACATGATGTTGTAGGGATGAGACTTCTCTTCACTCCAAGCCATGGTAAGAATCACCGGCTCCAATTTGAGACACTCTCATATTTATCTAGACACTTTATCTCAAAAATCAAACCAAAATGAAAATAATGAAACTAAGAATCCAAAAACTCCTCATCAAATGAGAAATATAAACGAGTTCAGTTCAATCTCAAGAATCCCTTGAATGATGGAGTGACTCTTGTCACTTTGTATTTAATCCTTCAAATACACATTCGTAGAAATGCTCATACATGTGTGAGACTTTTGTGAAGATGGGGATTGTACTTGAACACTCTTCCCATGATCTCTTATAAAGGAGATTCAAACATGTTAAAATCATTTTTGGGATTCTCCATGCTCATAAATGAGCCGAGAGGAATGAGAATGAGACAAAACAAGTTAATTTCTCTCATCCCAATCTCTAATTTTCGTTACTCCTCTTAATGGTCCCTTTAGAGGGGTCACATCAAAGGAATTTCCTAGTCTCAAGGTTTAAATCAACCCCATAAACATAGGAACTTACCCTCGGGAACCAAAAAGTAATAAAACACTATAAAATAAGATTTTTAAGACCATTTAAATTTACCTTGAAGAATCAATCCAAAATTCAAGACTCAAATAAGGATTTCAAAGCTCTAATCCCACTTACACACTTAATTGCATGTTTGCACACCTAAAAACCACTTCAAACACACACATAATTGACACGCATTAGCTATATAAGAACAATGTTCTCCCTTTCTAGCCATTGGAACTTATCTCATATGTATTTTTATAAATATATGCTCTTTTGGGGATCATAAGGATCACCTTCTCACAATCTCGATAAGATCAAATTCAATATTTAGTGGATAACCATAAATATATAGTACTTATCACCATTCTCTATGTACGATAGGAATTCAATTCTGCCTTAAATAATAATGAAATTCTAACATTAGCTTAATTATTTAACTTCACTATTTAATAAAATTTAGAAAATATTTCATCTAATCAATATCACCATGTAACTTGACATATTTTACAAATAACTTACCTTTTTAACTCATCTTAGGTATACCTATCATTGGTTAGAGTTGTCTTCATTTATCCTTAATGATATTTGGCCAATAATTCCTTTTCTACTTCTTTGTGATCCTCAAAGGTCGTAGTTCATTCTCAAATATTATCATTTTCAAAATGACATAAAACATAGTAGCATATAATTTTAACTAAAATTGGGTACACAACATTCCTTAGCTCATATCAATTTAAATTTGTTCATCATATGATATTTATATAAAAAATCAATCTCATATGTTGACATACATTGCTAATTGGTTTGCAAATTCACATTTAAAAAAGTACATTTATGGGAATAATCATTTAAACTAGGTCATAGAATGATTGGAACATTAAATGTGAAAGTTGGTACAATTATTGACGGTCTCATATAACTTTTGAGAATCTATATATATATATATATATATATATATATATATATAAATTTACATTCTCAACGTGATATTTATAAGATGTTAATAAGTAATGATTAAGACACACTAAGCTTTGATGGTTTTGATGCTATGTCATACCTAACCAATATCGGGTTTGTTGTCAAATGATTCACTAATATAGCACAGTTGAACTTCTTGTGGAGTCATAAACATTGTAGATAGGGTTTGAAAACACATCCCGATACCATTCGATTGGACTGCATCCTCAAATTCATTAAGGTTCAAAAAGCTAACTCGAAAATAGCAACACATAGATTTTTTAAATATGCAAACTATTTTTCCTACGTGATAAACAAAATAAAACCATAATTACATGTTAGAGATATCCCTTCTATGATTTATACATCTAAATATTTAAAATAAAATTTCTTACAATAAAAAATTTATCCATTATAGTCCCATTACATTGATTTTTAGAATCTCTTAATGTAACTATAAATTATTGACCACATAAAAATCATGAATAAAATTAAACAAAGATATATGAAAACATATTAACATATTTGGATACAAATCAAAGATTCATTTTTATCATAAACATCACTCATTATGTTTAGAAAAAAACTATGTTCTAATGTCAAATCATGTCTAAAAAATATTAGCTCTATTTTATTTATTACCATCTTTCTCACTTAGTCCACATGTATACCACGTCACATTCATTTTTAATGTTAAACATACAACACAATAATTATATTGAATTTTCAACACAATGCTCCAATAATGGGGTTTACAAGGATGGGAATTCATAAATAGTATAGTCATTAGGAAAGATAGTCTCAAGGCCCTTCTGTGAGGACACTTCCAAAGATTTCCTAGTACATTCTCTTTTCTTGTTTAAGGGGGTTAACATCCAAAAGGAATGTATAAAATAAGAACATATATATAGAACTAGGGAGAATGAATTATGACCATCCCATATTGGTTCCATTTGGAACCCTCGTAAAATAATTCCCCAACGCATCTACTCCCCTATATGACCTACTAGGAAACCTTACTAGATATGGTAGTTTATATAAATCACAATAAACCACACTTAATAGTATTTTGTAAGAAATAACAAAGCCTCAAACTAGGTATCATAATATCCTAACCAAAGTTTCAATAAAAGTCACATAAAAATTAAAAATACAAAGTAAAGCTCATTGGTAGCTATGTTGCAACATTTCAACTTAAATAAAAGAAGAAATTAAATAAGTCCTTGAGTAAAATGGACTATGGAAAACTTCAAATGGCTAAATAGCCCAAAAATATAAAATTTAACACTAGTAACACATAATAAAAGAAATCAAAAATTAATAAATTACCCATAAGTCACATTTAAAAAATAAAATTTACACATTATGAATACCATGCGGATTTGATAAAGCCACCTAATATTGATGGGATCATAATCCTATCAATATGGTTCATAAAATTCCATCCTCTACCCATCGGTTATAAATATAAAGGAGTGGTTTTCACTATGAACTAATGAGTGTGGCTCTAGTGTGTGGGGAAGTAGGTTACCTGCAAAATGTCCAACGAGAACCATACAACCCCATTAAAATTCCTCTTGTCTCTCAAACCCTAGTTACACTAGTAGGGTCTCATCCTATAGGAGAGCCTATCGTAGGGGTACACAATTAACAAAATATCAAGATTTATACAGAGGAATACATCACATTTTACTTAGTAGGCACCTTTCCACAAATAGCATGTTTACAAATTTTTATGACTAGCTATATAATATAAAATATCATCACAAATGTACACATAGGGGATTGTGTATGATTTCCACCATCCTTAGCCTATGTTGGATACACTATATCTCATACTTGAGGCACAACAAATTTCCTTGTTTCATTTCACATGTCACAATTCAATATGAATTTATGATGTTTTCCACACTATATAGCACATAAATAAGGAACACATAACCACACCATTTTATTCAAACAAGGTTCACTTGGCTTCTCAATTTTGTTAATATCTAATCAATTTTTATATGTAAAATAATTTTATATCTAATGCACATTTGTAGCCTATGTATTACTCAATTTTCCTATAATTAGCAATATGTGGTGCTTCACAATTTCTATCTTGCTAAGTGTACAACATTACATATAAGGTAAATATTGGTTTTTTATATTTAGCAATAAATTTATGTCATCATTTGTTCCACTAGGATTGTTATGTTCATTAACGTTTCTAGATTGGATAATTCCACTATAAGTTTTCTAAATATGTTAAAGAAGGTTTTCTAATTTTTAAGGAAGATTACCAACCATTTTCTTTTGGAATATTTCAACGTAAGGAAAGAAAGTAAAATTAATAGATAAGGCACATGATAAATAATGGAATAGTAACTCTCACATCTCATCAATATTTATAAACATACAAATATTGCATTTTAAAATCACGTTATGAATCATCTAATCACATGTTATAATCATCATTTATTTAATAACAATTATTTCTAATTTGTTGTTACAACAATTTCTAGATTAGGTTGCATGAGATTTTTTTGTATCAACTTTTCAAGGATCCCACTCTATGATACAACATCAAGATGAAAGATCTCAAGGAGAAAAATATTGTTAGTTGTAGAACAAGAATAACCTAAATAGAAAAGAGGGGGGGGAGGGCAGGAGGGGAGAGAAGGCTACACAAGGACCCAAACACTGAAAATTTGAGTCCCCTTGCTCAAAGAATCCAAGGAATTTCTTATTGACTCCGACATCTAGAAGGTAGTGTATTCATGTGGCAATCCTTATATTGGAGAAATAGGCCAATCATTTAGCACTAGAATAAAAGAGCATAGTGCTGAAATCAGACATGAACAAATTCTCAAATCTACTCTAACCGACCAATCCATTTGTACCAAGCACCACATTTTCCTTGAGAAAATTGAAATCTTGTTCAAAGAAGACAGCTTCTTCAAAAGGAAACTAAAATAGGCCATCTCTTTTAGGGACCTATTTTTCCTCTCAACTACATTTTTTTGTGGTGTGTAGGCAACCGCATATTGAAGATCAATCCCTTCAAGACAACATAATTGCTCAAATCGATGGTTCCCATATTCTCTATCATTATCAGTATGAAGAATTTTGACATGCTTTCCAGATTGATTTGTAGCATGAGCCTTAAATTATTTAAATCTGTCATATACTTCTCCTTCGTGTTGAAGAAAGTATACACATGTGTATCTAGAATAGTCATCAACGAAGGTTAGCAAATAACAAACTTTATTGAAAGATAAGGATGGAAAAGGACCCGCCAACTCACTATGAACCAATTCAAGGAATTTTGAAGCCCTCCAAGCCTTCCCTTTGTTGTACTTGTCTGCAGGATGTTTTCCCAAGGTACAACCCAGACATACACCATTAGAAAAATTTATTTGAATGGTAGAGCAATATAGTTGAATTTGAATCAGGTACAAAATGAGAGAAAGAATACAAGTGAGACTCATGATTGGCCTTACCAATTGCAAGGAGTGAACTATCTTCAAGATTCTCGATGTTGACAGAATCTGAATTAAATTAAACTTTCTACCATTTTGAGTGATTTGGTAGATAGAGAGAAGGTTGGATGAAAAATTAGGAATGCAAATGACATCCTCAAATGTACCATTTCTAGTATCAATTGAACTCTTCCCAATTACTTCCATTGGAGAATCATCCCCAATGAGAATGTGGGGCACAAAACAAGGCTCCCACAAAGAAAAATGTTCTTTACTAGAACCCATGTGATGTGATGCACTCAAGCCAAGAATACACTCTATTGAAGAATCAATAATAGAAAAAATTGCATGTTCTTTCCCTTTACTTGATTTGGAAGAAGGATTAGAGGATTAATGAGCAATAGAAGGTAGATTAATGTTGTTCTTTTTAAGAATATTATTTAACTCATCAATTTGTTCTTTTTAAGTATTAGAAAGATGTTAATATTTTAAAACCAAGCTAATTCAAAATCCCTATGAAATAATGAAACATGTTAGATATGCTAAATAACACATTAAAACAGCAAGAAAAACTAAATGACCATAAAAACAACATGAATCAACTTTATCTCATAGTGGATTGGTGCTATTGTAGAATATAGCCCTTTCCCAATCCTTGTTTAAGCTCCATGATGAAAATGCTATGAAGAATGATATGGAATGCTAAGATGATAAATGGACAAAATTAGTTCTTAGTTTAAGAGAGTGACTTTTCAAGAGATTGTGGATGATTTGCTAAAGAATGAAGATTTCATTTATAGATTTTCTTGATGAGATATTGGCCAAATGGATGAATGTGGGATAAAGAATAAAGCCAATGAGATGGAGACACTTGTAATCTTGTGCGTGGTTGATGCATGTGTAAGATTTGGAAAATGTGCCCAAGAGGGGGAAATTTTAAATTTTAAATGAGAGTTAATGCTTAGTTTCACCTTTGCAAGGGGACATGTAAGATACATGTAAGACCTATTAAATGCCTTGTTGGATGTACCTTTAAACTTGCCTTTGAATTCAAATTTGAGGGAAAATGCCATGTTGAGTGAAAATGTTGATTTAATAAATCAATAATTTTATTTATTGGTGCAAGTGGCAAAATCTAGAGAATGCAAGTGGTTAGGATTAGCATTTAATTAGGATTAGGTTAGCTTAATGATGATTAGGATGATTTTGACCTTTATGACTTAAATATTTGATTTATTTAAATCAGAAAGGATGGAAAATGACTTTTGAGATTTTAATTAAATAAAGCATGATTTATTTAATTAAAGGATGATGTGAGCCTTTGATTTATTTAAATGAATAATCTTGGGACTAAAGACCTCATTTTCCTAGTGAATGGATTTGTTGCGTTTGATTTAATGAGCGGATGCATAATGTTAATTTTGCATGTCTATAGCTCCTTATGATAAGAATGTTCCTCATAACCATGGTTTTTGTAGTAACTAAAAGTTGGCCTTTGTAAAATTCCCCTTTAAAGAAGAGGAGTTGGATTAAAATTTTGTTGTGGAAGATTATTGTGCTTGATCTATTTGTGACTTCTTCTTGAACTAATTTTTGTTGTTGTTAGGTTTCCTTCATTCTTTCACATCTTTTGGCTAACTAGCCATCAAAGCTTGTGAGTGTGAATGTTTGAAAAGACCCATTGAAAGAATACTACCTTTTCCTTATATCAAAATTTTAGAAAATGAAGCAAAAGGTATAGTGAATGTAGATCCCATTCTCAGCCTATGAGTATGAAAGCTAGGAAAAAAAGTTGCATATTTAGGTCCAAGATTTTTTAGAGTTTTATAGACAAGTTGAATATATTTCTTCTCTAAGCCACATTATTTACATTGCGCTCTAAGGTCATTGACCTTTGTTACATAATCCCGATTGTTATCAAAATACTTTGGATCAAGACTCATTAGTTCATTTTAAATTTTATAACCATGAACTTCATTATTTGTACCATAGAGAGTTCTTAATTTGTCCCATGCATCATGTGAATCTTCATAGATGTTAATATGAAACATTATATCAAGAGAAACTAAACTCATGAGACGGCCAAGAGATTTTGTGTGTTCAAACATCCAAAGTAATTTTTCCTTATTAGTGGTGAGTTCAATTATCTTCTTCTCAACATAAGGTGTATATCCTAGTTGTATTAAGGAATTCCATGCATTTTGATGCCATGTATTGTAGTTGTATGGTGTGAGCAATGGAAAATTAAATGTGCCAATAGTGAAGGAAAAAAAAAGCACCAAGGATGAGAGATGTTCAAGAAAAAAGACAACAAGAGACCCCCCTTCTTTACTCAGTCAAATAACACCCCTAGAAAAAATGATTTGGCACTTTTTATTTAGTGCAGTTACATATTTTTGGATTGCATTGATTTTACAAATCCTCAAGAAATGAGCATGTCCTGAAAGAATATATTAAGTACAATTTCATATAAAATAAATAGAACCAATTTGAAGTAAATGAAAAACAATGCACTTTCAAAATAAGAATCAACTCAATTTGAGGTTGTATGCAAAAGTTATGTAGGTTTGAAGCTTTCAAAATGAGAATGGTGAGGAGTCCTCCATGCAAATCAAAAATTTATGAAAAATCCATGTGGAAAAAACTCAAACCATCTTTACCAATGCATAGAACATGAAAAATTAGCTAAAATAAAAAAATTGCACTGAAAATGAAGTTGAGGAACCCAAGTTATGAGTGTTCAAAGTTGACCTTCAAAAATTAGTACATCAATGCAGAGGGGCTGACAACTTTGTTCAAAATCAACATTTTGACAGATGATTTTATGGTTTTTAGGCCTTTTGAGGATGATGGTAGGGTCATATTTGACCCAAAATGCTCTGAAATTATTGCTTATTGGTGGATCTAGCAATGAACCTCCTACTTCAAATTGTTATAGATCTAGCTTTCGATGTCCACTTCCAGTGAAATAAAGGTAAAATATGAATGTATTAGTTGCTCTAAACTCAATGGTGAGCTTAGAATCTCTATAGGAAGCTTCAAAAGACATGTAATTAACAATTCAATGTATGAACCCCCAAAAACTGATATTTTTTATCACACCTTTCTGATTCTCCAGATCATTCGAAGATGTAAGAGAAGAGTATACTTATTTAAAAAAAAGAATCAACACTCTTAGATTTTGTAAAGGAATTCTAACCTGCAACTAAAATTTAGATTTGATACCATGCGAGATTTACTAACTACCCTATGAAAGAATCTAATAACTAGAGGAAAGAAAAACCAAAAATATGAGGAATAAAATGTATTCCTCTCAAGAATGGAAATCTATATTCAGAGTGAGAAATTTAGATTACAAAGGAAATACATTAGTTATATAGGCCAAAGGGAGAGATAGATGCAACCAAATTATGGCAAGTGTTGGCATCCTATGAGGTGTGACAACTCATGTCATTAAAGGCTCAACCACCTTATCCCTATGTAAATTTAAGCTAGTGTGAAGAGGACTTTAGTGGAGAACTAGCTAAGAATGAAATAGTTAGATAAAGTACCCCTTTCAAACTAATAGTCATTACTATTGGGATTACTACCACTACTTTCAAGACAGGTGAGGTGGTTGGATCAGTAGTATCTAAAGAGACGTAGAGGAAACCTTCCAAGATGGATAAGGAGGCCCTTTATATTTGAGGAAGATCTAAAGAGAGAGGCAAGCAAAAGAAAAAGAATTAAAAATAAAAATATATAGGGAGATCTAAGTCTCCTAGCAAGTATAAGGTGAAATGTTTTAACTATGGAAAAACTAGTCATTTTTGCAAGGAGTACAAAGAGGAGAAGAAAAAGAAAGGTAAAAAGAACTTCTCATAACCTAACTTTGAAAAATCCACTCAAGATTATGTTGGTGAATTTCTTGCATCCTTGGAAACTCATGGATCACAAGATGTGTGGTTATTATACCCAGGTGCTTCCTTCAACATGACCTTGCATTAGGTTTGGCTCTAAAAGTAAGAAGAATATGATGGTGGGAATGTGTATCTAGGTGATTATTCTCATCTAAATATTGTTGGTCATGGTAGATTCAAGATAAAATTCCTTGATGGTAGACTGAAGGGTGTCTTGCATATCCTAGCTTTAGCACCAAATGTACTCTTAGTAAGTAAATTTAATGAATCAAGTGTGCAAGTTTTTTTCATGGGTGGTGGATGCAAGATGACGAGAGGAGTTATGGTGTTGGATAAGGGTGATTATTCCTTGAAAATGAATCTTCTTGTACAAAGAACACAATCTTATGACACCAAATACTTAGTCAAATTAGTGAGAAGGGTATTACAACCCTAAAAAGTAAAAGCCTTGTTGAAGGAATTGATGATTGTAATCTCAAGTTTGACTTTCGCAAAAAAATTGTGTATCATAAATAACACCATGTTTCTTTTTATTCTATCTTTCATAAGTCTCATGGGATTTCAAACTATGTTAATGCAAATGTGTTTGTTCCTATGAATGTTCCTTTATTAATTAATTTTTTTATATTTTCTTTCATTCATAGATGACTACAATAGAAATACATTTATCTATTTCCTTATAAGTAAATCTGAAATCTTTAGTTGGTTTAGGGTGTTTAATGCATTGGTGTAAAATTAGAGTAGTAGAAAGATCAAATGTTTGAGGACTCACAACAGTGGTGAGTTTTATTTAGAAAATTCAACAAGTTTTAGAAAGAGCACAAGATTGAGAGACATAAGAGAAATGCATACACCCCACAACAAAGTGGATTTGTAGAGAGGATGAAAATGATGTTGATGGATAGGGCCAGAAGTAAGTTGAGTGGTGCTAACCTTGAGTAAAATTTCTAGGGTGAAGTTGTAGCCATTGCATGTAATCTAATCAATAGATCTCCTACACCGAATCTCTTTGATAAGATAACCATGGAGGAATGGTCTGGTAAGAAGCCTTTGATGAGACATCTTAGAGTATTTTGTTCGTGAAGCTTACAATCAAGTTCCAATTGAGAAGAGGTCTAATTCAGAGAAGAAGGTGGTAAAATGTATCTTCATTAGCTATGTTGTAAGTTTGAAGAGGTACAAGCTTTGGGATCTAATGTCCCAAAAAATTTCTATAGCAGAAGTGTAATTTTCAAAGAGATGAAACCTTACACTATTGAGCTATAGCTAAACCTAAAGAGGAGACAAAAAAGGATGTAGTTTAGATTCCACCTACTTTGATAAAAGGTGAAATACATACTCTTATTGGACCTTATGAGGAGGAGAGCTCAAGAAACTTTGAAAGCTATGAGGAAGAAGAAGAACCTCAACCTCAAACATTGAAGAGCTATACACATGTTACGTGGCAACATGAATGGTTTGGTTATTCCTTGTTGGATTCTAGTTGTGATTTTTGTTTGATTTCTAATATTGATGAGCCTACAAATGTTAGAGAGGCTATGAGTATGAATGATGTAGATTCATATATGAAAGTCATGGATGAACAAATGGTTGCATTGAAGAAAAATGACACTTGGGATTTGGTACCCTTGCTTGATGGATGTAAACCCGTTGGTTGTAAATTGTTGTTCAAGAAGAAGTGTGGTCCTAATGGAAATGTTTAGAAGCATAAGGAATATTTGGTTGCTAAGGGGAATTTTTAGATGGGGGGAATCAACTATGGTGAGATATTATCTCATGTTGCAAAGCTAACATCTATCAAATTCAAGTTATCACTTGTAGCAGCACATGATCTAAAAGTGGAATAAATACATGTGAAGACAATATTTCTTCCTAGTGTCTTGGAGGAAGAAATTTATATGTCACAACCAGAGAATTTTTTGGTTAAAGGTAAAGGACATCTAGTATGTAAGTTGAATTTTTTTTTGTATTGTCCTAAGTAGTCTCTTAGGATGTGGTACCAAAAGTTTCACACCTATGTGTTCTCATTAATATTTTTGAGATATAAATCAAACCAATGTGTTTATTACAAATGTGATAATGGTTCTATTATTATAATTTTTTAATACTTATATGATATGTTTTTATTAGGAATGATAGAAGCATGACATCAAATTAGAAGTAGCAGTTGTCAACAAAGTTTAAGATGAAAGAGTTAGGTGTAGACGAAAGTTTTGTTTGTGAAGGAAGAGGAAAACAAATGATAGAAGATGAAAACAAATAAAAGAAAGGCAGATTGCATTTCTTGCTTCATCGATTAGAAAATGCCTCTATTTAAAGAGGTCTTAGAACAATCTGGAGATCTCCATATTCAAAGCACGTGCATAGAAAAACAGACTAAGGTCTAAGCTAGAAACTTCTATATTAAATGCTAAATTTGAATGCTTGGGAGAAATATTTGGGAGAAACTTCTACATTTAATGCATAGTTTGACAAAGACTATGGGAGAAATTAATTCTCTCCAACACTCCCCCTTAATTTCTACCACTAACTAATTCAATATCAACAATACCTAAATTTTTTTGTAGATATTCAAAATTGTCCTTTGGTAATGCTTTAGTGAAAATGTCGGCCAATTGATCTTCAGAATTGTGGAACTCAAGGTAGATTTCTCCATTGTTAACCAATTCTCTGATGAAGTGATACCTTGTATCAAAGTGCTTTCTCCTCTTGTGAAATACATGATTTTTTGATAATGCAATTGCTGACTTGTTATCACAAAGGATTGGTGTTGGTTCCTCTTGATTATGCAATAGATCTGACAAAACTCGATGCATCCATATTGCTTGACATGCGGTGGAAGTTGCAGCTACATATTCTACTTCAGCTGATGAAATGGTCACTATAGGTTGCTTCTTTGATGCCCATGATATAGCTCCTGATCCAAAATGAAAGACATATCCAGAAGTGCTCTTCTTGTCATCTATACTACCTGCAAAATCACTATCAGTATAACCAATCAAACCAAAATTGTTAGCTTTGGAATAGAGAATTCCATATCCTGTTGTTCCTGCAACATATCTTAGTATCCTTTTTCCAACTTTCCAGTGGGAATTCTAAGGTGACTCCATGAATCTTGAGATTAAACTGACACCATATGTAATATCTGGCCTGTTAGCTGTGAGATACATCAGACTTCCAACTATTTTTTTAAATAGAGTTGGATCAAAATTTGATCCCTCGTCCTTTTTGCTAAGTTTTATTCCTATTGCAACTAGAGTTGATGCTGGATTACAATTTATCATTTTGAATCTTCTCAATACATCCTTGATATACTTCGATTGACAAATAAATATACCTTTATCAAATTGAATGACTTCAATGCCTAAGAAGTATCTCATTAAGCCCAAATCTGTCATCTCAAATTCTTTCTTCATTGCTGACTTGAACATGTCTATTGACAAATTTCTAGTGAAAATCAAATCATCAACATATAGACACACCATCAAAATTTGACCTTGCTCATTGGCCTTTATATATAATGTGGGCTCATTGTTGCTTCTATTGAATTCATTACTTATCAGATATGAACCAATCCTATTATACCAAGCCCTAGGTGCCTATTTCAAACCATAAATTGCCTTTTTCAATTTATATACTTTATTTTCATGCCTGTATACCTCATAACCAGGTGTTTGTTGAACATAAACTTCTTCATCAAGAAAACCATTCAAAAATGCTGATTTTACATCCTTTTGATAGACTTTCCAATTATTATGTGCAGCTACTGCTAAAATTGTTCTAACTGTATCAAGTCTAGCAACTAGAGCAAATGTTTCAGTATAATCAATTCCATACTGTTGTGAAAATCCTTTTGCAACCAATCTTGCTTTATGTTTTACAATATTTCCTTCAACATTAAATTTAGTTTTATAAACCCATTTGACTCCTATACAATCTTTACCTTCAGGTAGATTCATTAATTCCCATGTTTGATTTCTTTCAATAGAGTCAATTTCTTCATCCATTGCTTTGATCCAATTATCTTCTTTTACTGCTTCTTCAAAATATATAGGATCATATGAGAATAAAGCAAAATTTGAATACATATCCACATTCTCTTCACCTTGATCATATATCTCTTTTAAGCTTTTTGTTTTCTTACCTCTATACCTTGGTCTCAATGAGGAAAGTGTAGGATTTGACTCATCACTCACATTTGAATTTAGAGTAGATTGGTCTTGATGATCTGATGATGGTCCTTGTACAAAATTTCTTGGTGGAGTACTTGGTGGTGTTTGATTTGGCTGACTACCTTGTTCCTTTGATTCTTCTTCATTGTGAGAGATTGATGCTCCTCTTGTGACTATTTTGTTAGCATTTTCATCCCATGATTCTTCTTCCTTGAATTCAACATCTCTACTAGTGATTAATTTCTTTGAAATGGGATTATACAATGTATAAGCTTTTGATTCTTCACTATAACCAACAAAAATACATTTCTCACTTTTATCATCCAATTTTCTTCTCAATTCAGATGGCACCAATGAATAAGCAACACATCCAAAAATTCTAAAATGAGATACACTGTGTTTCTTACCATTCCATGCTTCTTGAGGAATCTTGTCTTTAACACTCTTTGTTGGACTCCTATTCAAAATGTATACTACACATGCCACTGCTTCTACCCAAAACATATTGTATAAATTCTTGGCCTTCAACATACTCCTAGCCATCTCCATTATGGTTCTATTCTTCCTCTCTACTACACCATTTTGTTGTGGTGTGTATCTTTTTGTAAACTGTTTCTTGATCCCATGGTCTCTGCAAAAATCCAAAAATTCACTAGAATTGAATTCACCACCTCTATCAGATCTAAGTACCTTGATGTATAAGCCACTTTGTTTTTCTACCAATGCTTTAAACTCCTTGAATTTTTCAAAGGCTTCAGACTTCTGCTTGAGAAAGTATATCCAAGTCTTCCTACTAAAATCATCAATAAATGTTAGGAAATATATGCTTCCACCTAAAGATGGAGTCTGCATTGGTCCACATATATCAGTGTGAACTAACTCCAATGGTGCCCTTGCTCTATATGAACTTCGTACTAGAAAACTTTCTCGATGCTGTTTTGCCAATATACAATTTTCACATGAATTAGTTGGATGCTCTATGATTGGTAACCCTTTCACCATATTTTTCTTTTGCAATAAACTCAAACCTCCAAAATGAAGGTGACCATACCTCAAATGCTAGATCCATGTTTCATCTAACCACACTTTCTTGAAATTGATTTCCTCCATTCCTTGGATGCAATGAATTTGGAGGGGGAACATTCGATTCCTTGTCATCTTGACCTTTGCAATCAACCTGCCACTAGGATTTCTATCCAAAATTGTACAAACATCATTATCAAAGAAGACTTTGTACCCTTTTTGTATTACTGTCCAACACTCATCAAATTGTGTTTTAATCCAGGCACAAAATAAACATTAAGAATATATTTCTTTTCTCCACTTTTGGTTAAAACATTTATAACACCTTTTCCCATTATAGATACTTTACTATCATTTCCCATTTTTACTTCAGATTTAATGGAATCATTTAAACTAACAAATAACTCTCTATTACCAGTCATGTGATTGCTACATCCACTATCCAGGAACCATATATCTCTAAACTTTCTTGAGCAACACTACAAATTATGAATAAACTCCCTGAATTATTATCAGACACACCTAAGTAATTAGCACCATGTTTGTCCACCTCTTCCTGTTTCTTCCTACATTCATTTGCAAAATGACCAAACTTCTTACAATAATAGCATTGAACACGAGACTTATCAAACCGTGATGATTGTTGTTGATTTCTCCCATGTCTTCTATTATTGAAACTCTGATTAGATTGACTAGTTCTTTCTTCTTGATTTGGACTCATATGTCTATATTTGCTTCTGCCTCTTCCTCTTCCTTTGATGTTCGATCTTCCTTTTCCTCTACCAAATGACACCTGTGATCTAAAAGCATTCTCCAAAGAAGAATTGTTATTCCTATTCATCCTAGTTTCATGGGATAAAAGTGATCCCATTAACTCATCTATAGAGAGTTGTGTTAGATCCTTAGACTCCTCAATAGCAACAATAATAGCATCAAATTTTCTAGGCAAACTACGAAGAATTTTTTCAACAACCTTTTGATCAGTCAAATCTTCACCATATGATCTAATCCGATTGACCACATTCATTACATGATTAAGAAAATGATCAACTGAATTTGAATCTTTCATGCATAGATTCTCAAAATCATGACTAAGTGTTTGCAATTTAGCAACCTTAACTTTTGATGTCCCTTGATATGCTATTTCTAATATGTCCCATGCTATTTTAGATTTTGTGGCTATAGAAACCTTGGGAAAAATGGATTCATCTACAACTTGCTGAATTAGAAATAAAGCCTTTGCATCATTTTTCCTATTATCTTTTAATTTATCTTTATCTTGTTGTGATAAGGCTATATCTGTAGTTTCATCTGGTGGTTCAGGAAACCCTCTTTCAACAAGATCCCACACCTCTTGAGAACAAAACAATGTTTTCATTTTTATAGCCCAAAATTCATAATTTTTGCCAGAAAAAATTGGAATTTGTGGTTGAGCTATACTACTTCCTGATGCCATGTTATCTATTGTATTATCTACTGGTTACTTTAATTTGTTTCCCTTTCTCCTACGCAGTTTTACAATAAAAACTCTGGCTGCTTACAATATCAATTTTCTTTTCAAAGCAAAATACCAGCCAAGACTGAGCCAAATAGGCATACCAAAAAACTAATTCCAAATAACATAATATATGGCTTTACTAAGCCGCAAAACAATCCTCTGTGCTTCTTAAATGCATACCTTCTATGAAAATGAACCTTTTGTACTGCTTGTTGACATGGCTAATGCTCTACAGCCACTTGCCAATTTCTCTAAAACACTGGTAGGATCTATCAAGCTGCAAAATTGATTGGCATAAATTCCAACTTCAATGATTCTGTTGGGCAGTAGCTCTAACACAACGACAATGATTCTATTGGACAGTAGCTCCAACACAAAAGCAGTGATCATTCAAACTTTGGAAACTTCAAGCAACTGCTACAACAATTTCAAACTAGCTCTCACCTTCCTCAAATGCCTTCAAACATCAGCTGGGATTCTATCACTCCCTCTCCAGGCTCTTTTCTACTCTGATACCAAACTGAAGGAAGAGGAAAAAAAATGATAGAAGATGAGAACAAATAAAAGAAAGTCATATTTCATTTCTTGCTTCATCAATTACAAAATGCCTCTATTTAAAGAGGTCTTAGAACAATCTCGAGATCTCCATATTCAAAGCACATGCGTAGAAAAACAGACTAAGGTCTAAGCTAGAAACTTCTATATTAAATGCTAAGTTTGAACGCTTGGGAGAAACAGCTGGGAGAAACTTCTACATTTAATGCATAGTTTGACAAAGACTATGGGAGAAATTAATTCTCTCCAACAGTTTGCATGTTTGGATATATTTCATAGCCACGACTATAATTATATCAAAAGGGTCTTAGGCTTACCTCTAATCAATAGTATTCAACAATTCAATGATTTGAATTAGAAACCCTATGTCCTAAGAAGAGCCACCTGCATTTAGAAGGAAATTTCCCAGAAAATCCGTAAGAACAAAAATTCAAAGCATAAAATCAACTTCCAATCTAGTATATCTACGATTCAGAGTACATGCCACTTAACACCACGGCACTGTAGACACATTCAAGAGTAAAGGTACTTCACATTATAGATTAAACCATTGTAGGAGGTATTTCAATTCGTCTCTTTTTCGGTTCCTAAAACATCGACAAAACAAAAAGCTAAATTAATATACAATGAAATAAACACGATTTCAACTCCAAAGTTTCATTTATATGCATATATTAGAAAAAGAAAACAGAAAACAGAAAAATGACATTAAGACTTAGCATACCATCAATGCCATCGCCTCAGACTGCAATCTGTCCAAAACAAAACAAAAAATTGCTTTCACAATACCATTAGCCCTAATTCTCTATTCCTAGAATAGATCATCAAACTCTAGCCTACAAATAATTTTAACCTCATGATACACATCCGAAACTATTCTATACTAGACTAATGAAATTCTAGGAAGGTTCTTCACAAACATATAACCAGCAAACACAATGGAAATGTAAAACCGACTCCAAATAAGCCAGCAAATTAAATTATAAACCCAAACCAAGCCCGTTATTCGCTCCCATCTAGTTAAACCCTATGCTCTATTAGAAGAAACCAAGTGACGTTTTTTTTTAATCTGAAACCATTCAAAGCAGCAGACACCTATTTAAATTTTCCATTGAAACAAATGGAAATAGTAAGCGCCCACATTAATGTTTTTTCACCAAAACTGATAAAACTTAAAGACCGCACAATAAAGCTTTGTACCCAAACCAACGAAAGAACAGACACCAAGCTAAATTTTTCAACCCAAAGCAATCGAAAGAACAGACACCCAATTAATTTTTCACCTAAACCAACTCAGAAGATCATAACAACCTAGTAAGTTTTCTAAATCCGAGCCAGCCAAAAAAACAAATATCTTAGAATGAAAGCAGATCGGCAATGAAGAGGGATATTAGAAACCCCAACCTTTCTGAGACAAGCCGGCTGTCAATGGGCTTGGCCAATGCTTCGATTTGATTACAAGTTTCCTGTGCCCTGTGCATTACGGGCTTATTCGCACTATTGCTGCTGTTGTTAGAACTCATCTTTCTCAGTGAGAAAGAAATAAGTTACATGCCCGCAGATCGCAGAAAAACCAAACAACGAAAAGAATCTCAATGGTAATGTGCAAAATAATAATCAATCACCCACGGATCCACGCAGACAAAATCACTGCGCTGCCTGCTTTTATGAAACCATACGAGTCAAATGCATTTGTACGGACAAGGGACTTCCGATACAATTGCAATACTATTAGGTGAGCCGTTTGCAGCCCACAGTTTTTAACATTTAAGTTAGGTGGTCCTGATGAAGTGGACGGCATACCTCTGGCAAACCGTAGTTACGATTTGACCACATGTCCGAGTAAAATCTTTGATCTGAGAGGAAAAAACTATTGTATAACATGACATTAAAGCTTTGAACTCTCTGCATTAATAAAAAAATTAAAATATTGGCACAACAATACAACCACATAGACACAAAGAAATATACCTAACACAGTTAAATAGCATAGATTAGACAAAAATTAAACGTACATTTATTACCTCACTCACTTATTTTAGGAGGAACAATCACATTACCTGTTTGATGATATTTTTTGTTCACATTTTGTATCCTTGGCAATCAAAACAATGCAAATATATCATGAAATAAAAAACATTTCCAACAATCATATGGGTAAATAATGTGGGGTAAATAAGTATTTCATTATTAAAAATAAAAAATACTTTCAGATTAATCATATTGTAGACACACAAAATATGCATTCAGGTCAATCCAAAGGTTTAATCAAATAATACCATTTCATCTCTCATAAATCATTCAACCTTTATTTTGCATCATCCATTTAATTAAATAAATCAGGACTTCATTTAATCGAAATCTAATTCATATTTCTCCTTTTCTTATTTAAATAAATCAAATATCTAGGTCAAAGAGGTCAAACTCATCCTAATCATCATCCTATCTGATTAATCATGATTAAATGCTAATCCTAACCACTTGCATTCTCTAGATTTAGCCACTTGCACCAATAAATTTATTGATTTATTAAAATAAACATTTTCACTCAACATGGAATATTCCCTAGAATTTGATTTCAAAAACAAGTGGACATGTACATCCAACAAGTCATTTATGAGCTCTTACATGGCTCTTACATGTCCCTTGCACAAGTCAAACTCAACATTTATTTCAAAATTTGAATTTGAAATTTCCCCCTCTTGGGCACATTTCTCAAATCTTGCACATGCATCAACCACTCATATGATGACAAGTGTCCTCATCTCATTGGCTTAATCTTTAGTCCCACATCCTCCATGTTGAGCACTCTTATCCTTTGAAAATCTATAAATTAAAGCTTCATCTATGAGCAAATCCTCCACAATCTTTATGTAAAGTCATTCTCTTAAACTGGGAACTGATTTTGTCCACTTCACAAAATCTCCACAATTTCATCAACAAATCTCTTGCAAAGTCACTCTCCTTGAGAACTGATTTTGTCCATTTGTCATCTCCATCTTCATAGCAATTTCATATCATCTAGCTTATCTATCAAAGATTAGGAAAGGGCTATTTTCAACAATAGCACCAATTCACTATGAGATAAATTTGGATTCATGTTGTTTATATGCTTATTTAGCTTGTCTTATTGTTTAGCATATCTAACATGAAGCAATATTTCATAGAGATATTAGAACTGTTGTGTTTTGCTTGATTTGTTCTTGTTACTGTTTCGAATCTGAGAGGTCATGCATGTGTTACATACTACTTGAATTTGAAATTAGCCCAAGCAATAGCTAGGTCATCTCTACGTTGATTTAGTATGTTTCATTCATATGGCTTTTGTTGGATTTATGAGATTAAAATAGGAAGATCAATACCATTTCCAACTAATAGTTTTTTTGTTGTATGCTAGCATTGAAAAGAGAAAGAATTAGATTTAAACTTGTATTCCCTCTGTACGAATTAAAATATGTTAGAATCAAGGATTAATGCTTATTATAAACGGGTGAGATTGCTGCTTGTACCTTTTGTTGTGATGGCATTCTATCAGTCTTTGTATTCTTCATACTTCACTGCATTTGCATTCGCTCAGGCTACATAGCTTGTTATGATAGTTTATTCTTCCTGAGCTCAAGATTTAAAGTCTGATAAAACTATGAATGTCGTCTTCAGTCCTCTGACATGTCATATTAAAACAATGCCATTTGTTGTTGAGTCATTCCATCAAAAGATTTAGGCACCCTCTGTAAGCATTGGTACGGGCAGAGAGGCCACCAATGGCACTAGCTCGCAGGTCTTGCAATCATTGTGTTCCCATGGGATGACAAAAGTTGCATTTGTCGGTATGTCATTGTATTACAAAATGACATAATTCCTCTTTCCCATTGTGCAGTCTAGGTAAGGGAATGTGTATTCACTTTGATCCATATATTTAGGCATCTCTATAGCATTTATTTCCACTCTCTCATTCGCAAATTCTAAACGTCGTAGTTGTCTAGTTTAAACGCCTACACAGTTTCATTATATCTTCTGATGGATCTAACTTGCCAAATAGTATGCAATATTTAATCTTATATGCACACTCTCTATTGGTTGATGCATGATGATCTTATAAATAATGGCAAGAACATTTACTCTATCATTGATATAATATTTTTCATAGACTCCCTTTGGCTGCCCACTTGAAGGTATATTCTTTAAATGCTATATTTAGAATCAATCAGATGGCAAAAATTTAAAACATATGTGACTCTAACATCTATTATTTTGTGAGGATCTACGTATTAATCATGCATATGTGGGTCATTCTATTTGTAGGGCAAAAATTATATGTCTGGCAGATATACTCTGTTGTGCTCCGATCTTACATTCTGTCAAAAGAACAATAGAATTTAATGTTACACCTAATATTTGTGCAATATCTGACAACAGCTAAGCATTTGATAACAATTCTTTGAAGCACAATCTGTCAAAAATTTCACATGCCCCTCTATGCTTCTAGTTTGATGTACATGTTAAGGGAGGTAATGTCAGCAACAACATCTGACAAAATTCTTCTATCCTTCATGCATTCGGTGGATGTATCTACCTATTCCTAGGCTCCCATTTGGTGTGGGCATGCTTGTGAACGTTGGGAATAGGTTGGTCAAAGGCTATGAAATCTCTAGGCATCCAAACTTATCTACTCCTGTCCTTTGCAAGCGCTGAAATGACTCACCATTAGTGTTGCCTGCATCCTAGAGCCTCCATCAATGTTGTTTGGTCGAGCACAATAAAACTCAGCACAAAAGAAGCAATGAAAGCAGGGTTCAAAGGGTTTTTTGTGCACCTATCAATAGTCATAGATTGAGTTGGCCTTTCAATCACTTCACTTTGACAAAGGAGGAGCCCAAATGAAAGCTAGTCAAAAGTGACAGGAAATAATTTTTTGTAGAGGAGTTAATGCTGTTGGGCAAATAAAATTCAAATTTTGTGTTACTCTTGTTGGCAGCAGCTTATGAAGTTATTTCACTTACAAAATCTTAAGGATCCCAAAGAATATCGTTGTGGATTTAATGGCTGAATATGTCAGGTAATGCACTATTATAAATCGATTGTTTGACTGTAGAAAGATGGACGCAGACCTGCTCCTTCTGACTCCCCAAAGCGGTTATTTATTGTCAATTAATGCAAGATCAGCCGACAAGATGACATATGGTAGAGCATCATTTATTTCAAATTTTGAATTTGATCTCTATTAAAGGAAACATATGGTTTGCATGAAAAAATGAGGGCATTGGAATTAAAGGATCATAAGCACTTTTGAAGTGGTCATTTGACATTGAAATTGAATTGACCAATGCTAAAAGATTATCAATTAGATATCATTATTAAATTGATCACATCCTTGAAATTAATTTTGTTTCAAAATTTATTTTTTGATTTGTTTCTTAAACAATTAATTCTCATATGTTTTTATCTTGTAGATTTGCACATGAAACTTGAAAAAAAATTGAAGCATAGAAAGTACTCTTTGAAGAATTAATGTTTGAGTTGGAGAAAAAAGAATTGAACTTAAAAGAGAATTTTTAAATGCTTATCACAATTAGAGCATCCAAGTGTTGCTTTCTCTTTTACCCCAACTAGATGAATTTGGTGATTAATGATTGATTTTTTTTCAAAATTGGATTAAAATTGAACACTAGAAATTGACTAGACATTGGTTTTTGGGATAAAATTGAACAATCAATTTCACACTTCATCTTGGTGCTTTAAAATGAACTCATCATTGCTTTGAGGCTTAAAATGAACATGTGTTTATCATGTTTTGTAATCTCTTATTCAAAGTAATCTCATCTAAAAAGGCATATGCACTTCTCTCACGCTTCATGGCGATCTTGAGAACCAAAAGTCTTTTTTGATGACATTAAGTTGCATAAAATATTGCCTCCACACTTCGAGTTGGGTTTTAAAAATTGAAAAAAACACTTTGTGAGTGTGAGTTAGGTATATCGCGCGTGTTCTCCCTTTGTTTCTAAATGAAGTTCAATCGAACCACGAATGTGCTTGCTCGTTATTGTTTACCTTTAGAAGCGCCTACCTAAGAGACACATCCAAAAGGAGAACTCGAAGGTGACTCCAACCGGTTTTTCATTTGGTCTGATATATAAATGGATAAGACTAAACTGTCAAGTCCTCATGGTATGTACACCTTAGCCGTACAGTGTCTTTCAGAATAGGGTACTACCGTAAAACGTATCAGAGCCCCTAGTAGGATTGATTAAAGCCTTTAGTGGCTTGCTGGATGCTCGCAAGGTGCCATGTCCCTAATGTTGTGTCATTAAGAACCTTGATTTTAGAGGCCAACTAGTCCATCCAATGATTTTATCAAAGTGGTGCATTGGAACTTAGATTCCAAGAAGTTACTTGCCACGTCCAATCCTGGTTGAAATATAGAGGTTAAGACTTCATTCTTAACATACCTTTATATTTTGTCCTTGGTTGGATGTAAAGTCATCTCTTCTACTACGAAGGGTATGAGGCAAGCCCACCAAGAAAAACATACCAATTGAGCTAGGAAAGTTACATTGTTTCAAAACATAGTGTTTTTATTGAAAAAATTGAAAACCAACATTCAACGAATCATCAAAATTGCAAACCCTTTAGGAGAGGAAAATATCCTTGAAAAAAATCACATGTTATTGCTTTCTCTTGGGATCCATGTCCTTAGAGGCATCTAAACATTTGGATTTCATCTCAATTTGCTTCTACTAAAGTCAAACTTTAGATAACTCTTGCCTCAAATTTCCTTGGTTTCTGCATAATACACTTTGCAGGATAAGGGGAAAGTTGAGACATTGGACATCTAGATTCAAAATCTAATCAAGAGTGTGTTTGTGGTAAAAAGAATCCATTAAGCAAAGATTAAATCAATTGGACCCCACACATGTGCTTGATATCTTTTGATCTTATGGTTTTCATGCAAATGTTGGTCTTTTAATTTTGAATTACTACTAGAGAAAGGCATGTTCTTCACTATCTTGGCCTAGTAAACAAGTCTTTCCTAGGTTCCTTTGAGAAAAATTCATCTTAAGATCACATCTAACATTTTAGGGTTTACAAGCTCATTATCCAAATCAACCAATCAAAATCAAACCCTAAGTCTAGCATTGATCCAAGGTCCCTAAACGTTCAACACTCATATCATTCACCCTTTTCATCATTCATCTCGTCATTGGTCCTAAGAGCCTAAGAGGTCACTTTTGCAACAAGGTCAAAACACAAGAGGAACATGGAATACAAACTTGATCCATACATCGTGAGTAATCCAAATCAATTGAATTTTCAAATCCTTACAACTCTGATTGATTATCAAAACTTACACTTATACAATCCATACATGGGATGATTACCTTCTACAAATGTCAATGGTACAACAAGTGTGAGTATTCCCAAATCAAAGATTGGAACACATTTACCAATGGTAGATCTAAATCCAAACCTACAAGTCTTTCAACCGAACAATCAAAGCATGAGCCTTCAAACGAACAAAGTCATCCCACCAAATCCCTACACGCCAAATGAAAATGTACCAAGTACAAGTTTTTGAAAATGAATCCAACAAACTTTGGGATGGATAAATTTTCAAATCATACAAATATTCCAAACATGAACAATGGTCAATTTCAACCTATCATGCCAAATTTGAGTGTCATCCCAAATCAAAACATTGTCCAAAATCAAACACAAGTACACACTCCAAATCTGCATGAACAAAAACCAAATCACCTATATCAAGGGAGTTAAGATGGAAATCAAGAACAAATTTGGCTAGATCAAATTGCTACACTTACCAAAATATTTGAGTCATTACACCAAAAGACATCTCCACCACCATTACCCATATCAACATCATTCCTTGGTTTAGGGCTTCCCCCTTTACTTAGCACCAATCACTCCATCCAAATCAATTCCTGTAACACCAATCACTCCATCACATCAAATATTTTGAATATTCCATCGACATCACACCAACAAATGGTATCTAATCAAATGACAACATCAATCCTGACAAATCAAAATGTGGTCTCCCAAGGACCTATCACCTCGATCATTCCAACCACCCCTATCACACCCATTATATCTCAAAACCTCACTACCATGATCACTCCAAGCATATCTCAACCACTCATCACTACATCCAACATGATTCCAAATCCACCACCACTACCACCAAAACCAAGTGCAATAAGTCAATATTGTAACATCGCACTAAAAGCACATCAAGCCTACCAACAAACACTTCAACAATATAAGGTGGCTCCACAAGCTGCTCAAGCTACCCAACAAACAAAAGAACAAAAAATGACAACTGTTGAGAACAAGGATCAAGATCAATCCATCACTGAGCACCTTGAAGTTGTGTCTACTTCATCCGAAGATCAAATCAACATATGTCAAAATTCACCAACCAACAATGATCCAATTCAAGAAATGTCAACATCGTTTGACCCTTTGGTTGAAGACATTGGAAATCCCTCCACCACAATTGTTGAAAACAATGATCAAGATTTTTCCATTGATGAGCACCTTGAAGATGTTTCCACCACATCCGATGATCAATTTACCATACATCAATAGCCAATTTTTAGTGATCTATTTCAATGAGTGTTAGGATTATTTGATCCTATTGACATAATGCATGATCCATTGACCTATGATCATGTTGAAAATGTCTCAACATTGCCTTATGAGTTAGAGGACATATCTCAAGAATTTATTCAAAAGCATGATCAACATCTTTCACCCAAGTCTAGCAATGGTCCTTTCCAAGACATGTTGAACCCCTTCGACCCCATGATTATAGATACTAAAGGAACCTTGAACTTGACACTTGAGGATATTGAACCACTTACCATGTCTAATGATGACATTGAAGAACCCTTTGTAAGAAATCCATCCTTTGAAATTGATCCATGTCAACAACTTGATCCAAAGCATGTCGAAAGAAACTCTGAAATCATTCAAGATCAAGAATTTGTATCTTCAAGATACTACAGTTATCTAATGGATACTCTCTTATCTATGAAAGATGATCATATCCATGTAGCACATACTCCTTCATCTACCCATGAGATGCTTTCTATGGATGGACACGTAGATGATCTTCATTTAGAATAGGATTCCTTTACTCTTGAAATTATTACACAAAAAGAGCAGGTTATCAATTCCTACAGTCAAATAGAGTTGTCAACATCAGGATCAAATATGTTCCAAACTTAGATTGAGGACATCATGAATAAAGATATCCAGCATTATTCGCTCAAGGAAATAGGTCAGACAGAACAGGACATTCCAAAGTCAGTAGAACAACAAATTCCAACAACGTCACCTATGGTGGTCATTTATCTGAGAATTCATTCTAAACAAGATCTCTCAGAACAAGCAGAATCAAAGCATGAAGGTACTACTTCCACCATACTGGGGGCAACTATGTCTCAAGGAAATGTCAACATAGGGAGCATGAAGAATCCTTATGATAAAACCAATGTCAATACTACAATCAGCCATGCCATGAATCATCATCCACCCATCACCCCATCAAAAAATTAGGACCAACATCAAAAGGAAGATTTGAATCAAAGAACAAAGAACGTTATTAAAGCAAAAGAAGCTGAGAAGCATAATGGACAAATCAAATACAAATGGATACCAAAACATACAAAGAGAGATTATCCCTATCAAACTCCGTTAGTCAAAGAAACTATGGGGCAAAATAAAAAAGGGAAAAGTATCCATCAAAGATGTTCACAAAAGAAAAAGAAGGCTTTTCAAGTGACATACAAAGTGTATCAAGCAGTTGGTCCTAATTCCATGCACACTTCCGTATCCACCCATGATTGCTCATCTTCCCAAGTTTGGAGAGTTAAAGGTTCCAAACTGTCAACCAATCCATATTTTATCCTTAAACACACTCCATCCATGCCTCTACACATGATATCCAATTGTCAAATTGACCATGTATTGGCAACGACCCTTTATCATAAGGATTCAGAAGGAACTCTATCGCGATGTATGCACAAAGATAGAGTTAACCCTGATATCGACAAAGCAGATCAAGAATCTCAAAAGTTGCATTCAAGTGCACGTGTCTTAGCAAAGCAACTTCTTCAAGCAGGATATCGATGGTACATCATGAAAGAAACATCTACATCAACAACACCTCGTGATTCAGCATGAGCTTAAAATGATTTGAAAAAATATGAAAAAAATAAAAAAATATGAAAATCCAAAAAAATTAAAAAAAGGATTGAAAATAGTAAAGAGAAAAAAATTGCCATCTAGCAAAAACCACTATAGTGGCGCTTTGGGAAAGACCATGATGAAAACCTGGAAAACAGGCGTCATGTGTAGAATTGAGCTTCTACGTGCACTAGTTCAAGTGAAAGCATCTTATCCCATCCATAATAAATCGAGCATTCCATCCATCTTATCCATAATAAATCCATCCATCCATGAGCTATTTATCTAATCCATTTTCATCCATCTGCATCCATGGTCCAAGTTATCTTGATCTTGAAATTTTGGGGCACGCTTTACGCTTGCTTATGGTAAACATCTTGACATGGTCCGTTTTCATTGATCCTATCATACCCAGCATTATCTGAGACACACAACACTATCCAAATGAGCATCCTTTGTTCGAGCACCTTATCTTAGCACAAGATAATCCATATCCATCCATCCATACACCTATCCGGGAATCCATCCATCGCATTTCGTACATTGCTAGACACTGGGGGCAGATATTTATATCTTGCTTCAGGAATAAATCTTGATCTATATCCTCTGACTTATGTGGTGATTTGAACATTGGGAAATGTGAAACCAAATTGGTCAAACACCTGTAAGAAAAAATTCCAAATCACTAGCCCATGGCATATTTTGACAAGAAGATGTTCCTTATCAGTCTTCATCTTTTATCGAACATCAGTCCAAACAATCGATATTAGTCGCATCTAATTTGCACATTGACGTCACGTCAAATCATTCGAACAACTTTTGTTCCAAATCAAGCTTCGTCAATCCTGATCAATCAAATCCAATCAATCCATAATCTTGGGATATTCTTCCCAATCATTGTGTTGCTTAACACTATCCTTGCATTGTTGTGCATCCTGATCAATCAATCCTTGCATTGTTGTGTACCCTCAACAATGTTATCATCATCATCAACCCATCAATTTGATCAATCAACCTTAGCTTTGTCTTCAACAAAATCCCAAACAGAGAACTGATATCACCAAACACATCCTTATCCAAATTGTCAAAATCATGTGAAAATCCAAAAACATCAAAAAATCAGAGAATCCAAAAACATCAGAAAATCAGAAAATCCAAAAACATTCAAAAAACATCAAAATCCAAAAACATTCAAAAAACATCAAAATCCAAAAACATTCAAAAAACACAAAATCCAAAAACATTTGAAAAACATCAAAATCTAAAACATTAAAAAAAACAACAAAATCCAAAAACATTAGAAAATCAAAAAATCAAAAACATTTGTAAAATCTCAAAAACACCAAAAAATAGCCTCAAAACATTTCAAAACATCAAAAACATCCAAATATTTGAAAAAAATCCATCCATCTCATCTTGCTTTCACTTGCAATAATCAATCATCCATAATAAACTGATCGTCACCATCATCCTTTGGAAAAACAAATAGAAACAATCATAGCAGGAAACAAAAAAAGGCTTCAATTGTAAAATCAAAATCAAAACAACAAACCTTTAAAACAAAATCAAACTCTTGATCATTTTCAAACATGTCAATCCACCTTATATCAATAGCTTATCAATCAATATCAAACCATCATCATCCTATACAATGCATGTCCTAGGATATATCGTTTTGACAATGGGCATCATTTTGGATATCACCTTGGATTCTTATCTTATCAAAACACATCCCTTTGGCTGAAGGTATGAAGAAAATTGGCTCATTTGCGTACTTGGTCTTTTCTTTTGATTTATCTTATTGTGCTCATTCCAAGGACCTCTCGATGATATCCAAACGAAGGATTTAGAGAGATAGGAATGGGGAAATGATCATTATCCTTTTGTCTGTTGTGCTTGTTGGATGTTCTTGTAAAATAACTTGGCAAATTCTTGCTTTGTTAGGTACATCTTAGCAAGGTTTATGTATGTCAAGTGTGAACAAGAATATTCCTATCTGTTTGTCGAGTCAAAGTCCATCACACTAGGTACAATGCCATCCTAGTTTTTTATACCTTGATGCATTGTACCTACGTGTGTAATCAAACATAAGGTAAGTAGCCCTTTTAAAATCCCAATCCTTGATAAGAAAATCATCATCATCTATCATAATCACCATCTCTCATCATCACCATCTCTAATAAAGTCTCGTCAGATCATGGACTTGTGGGATCCTCTTGTCATCATCTCATTTCAGCACTAACATCATCATCACCAATGCATCCATCATGCATTCATCATGCATCCATCCTGCATCCATCCTGTATCCACAAAACTGTCAGCATACCACATATCATTCATATCATACATAATAGGAAACATCGATCATTTCACATGCATTGCATTTTCATCATCATCATAATATAGATCTATTAGTCTAAGCATCTCATAAATCATCCATTGCATAATCATAGCATATCACATCATCAATGTCATCGATCATCCCATCAAATCATCATTTAAGTTGTTTAAGCTAATATAGATTTGTTATTCTAAGCATCTTAAATCATCTCATTTGCATCATCATCCATAACCATCCATCTTGAACCTCTTTATCACGAGATTGACCCTCAAATCAAATCTTTTTGCTCGATCTCTCGAGGGGGAAATGTACCAGTGTACTTCTTCTGGAAATCCCCAAACATTTTTAGCAAAGTCATTTTAGATGATGTAAGGTCTGCACTTCCACCTATAAATCTTGGAAGAACCCTTGCAAGTGCATTCAAACATTGCTGGGAAAAGTTTTGTGTAGCATCGGCAAGGCTCTCTGGGTTGTTTGTCTAAAAATATATGAAAACTCAAAGATTTAAACATTGGCAATAACTTCTTTGTAATAGAAAAATCTAGAACTTGTAACCTAATTGAAACATTTTGTACAAAAATAACCCATTGTAGCTCAATTTGACAATAATATTCATGATTACTAAAAATAAATATTCTCATATTCTTACCGGAAGTGCCTTCTCCCACCCTTTAGCCAATTTACTAGATATTAGTGTCTTGAACTTTGCAACTTCCTCAAGGTATTTCTTCTCATAATCTGTAAGTTTAGCTATCCACTCTGCTTCTGCAACCACACCCTTCTGAATGTGCTGACTCCAATGACTGTTTCCATAAAATAGAACACTCTTAAAATAATAGTAGTAGTGACCTGGAAAAATAGCAGAGGATAGTCCATTACGTAAAATATTCAGAATTTGTTTCCTCCTCAGAACATTTAGCTCCCAATCTATCATAATTACAAATTACATCAAAGAAATGCACGTGCCACTAATGAATACAAAATACACACCTTAATTAAAGTGGGTTTGTCCTTGACAGACTTCGCCTCCTCAATAGGGGCATGAATCTCATCATAACTAGTATTACCAATTCTTAACCCAAATAGTGTGTCATCCCAGACCTTCAAAACAAGTTTAATAAACTCACCAAACCTAAAAGATTACAATATAATTAATTATTCCAAGAAAATAAAATATTAGTATTAAACATTATTGTAAGAGAACATAATTTTAATAACATTGATGAGTAAAATTTAATATTAATATTAAAAGGAAAATTAAAATTAATGTTATTAAGATATTAATATTCAAGTTAGTAGAATTTACTTTAATGGAGATGACTTGTGACTATTTTACTCGCACTTCAAAGTAAACAACATATCAACTTTCATTATATCTAGTTTAATTATTTCACTGGTTGATGGTTGCAATAAATGGTGAATTGTGTCATAAATAGTAAAATAATATGAGCAAGAGTAAGAAGACGTTAAAGAAAATAAAAGCGCCAGTATGGGTGCCTTGGAAGTAGGATGGGCATCCATCAAAGCTTGATAATAAATGAAAGGAAATGATTGTGGTTTAGGGAAGGGTGAAAAGGATGGCCCTACATTTGTTGAGGGATGGTGTGCCATGTCTATGCCTCCACTTTCTGCATACATATCTGCCTGGGCAGTTGCAACTACAACATCTGACAATATAACTTCATTCTTTATGTGTCAATAATGGAGGGTGCTCCCCCTGTAGATAAGAGTTCTGCACAAGAAACAATTGGGTATGCTACCAGTCTGGTAGTGCTCGCTGCATAGTTCTCTCTATAGGGTTAAAACAACTTGATTGTGATAGAAGCATTGGAAAAGAAGGCTGCTGATTGAAAGAAAGAAATTGCAAAGTAGCTCAGTCACCCATTCATCAAGACAAACCCTTATGAGTCTAGTTTTGGTAGGTTGAGAAAAGGAGCAGTTTCAGCATCTCAAGAGCGAATTGAGTATTGCCCATATTATTTTTGGGAAATATGGCACTAGGTATTGAAAACTAAATTGGAATGACACTGGTTTAATTTGAACAAAATCCTTTTAACTGCGAAATCTTATTGAAAATGTCTCTCTATTTTCCTGTTGTTATGAAAAAGTATCTGAATTCGCAACAATAAATAAAGTTTTGCTAATGCAAAAGTGGAAAGTAGTTTCCCAGCCATCTAAGCCTGAGATTGAGCTCAGCCTCCTCCTCATAGCTTGAAGTTGAAGTTGATGTGTTTTGCTAAAGTGTAGAATCTTGAGATGGAAGCATCAACCTGCACATTCTACCCATCTATTCTCACAGGCAATGTTGACACCACAATATGAATTGTGCAGAATGTATTGGGACAATGAAGGGCACTGACATTCTGTTATGTACATTCCCCCTTCACATGATTCCATGAAAAAGAGTGAAGAGGAATGCAGTAGTTAACTATGAGTTGTGACCATTGTAATGCCATGGAGCTAAGCACGTCAACTAAAGGAAGAGATTTGGATTTGGGTGATGCACTTTTGGAGATATGATTATCATCATAGAAAGCAATAAGTTTTCCTAGCCCTCAGTGTCCAGCCAATGAGCAGACCTCATTGGTGATCCCTTCCATTTGGCAGCCATCACCAACAATACAGTATCTAGGAAATTAAAAAAAACAATAAATAACTTTGAATGATGTTGAAGTTATTGCTCTAATTCAGTGAAAAAGAAATAATTGACTCAAAACAAAGCCTCTAAAACATGAAATGCAAATAAGGATCTTACATATAATGATCAATTATTGTACTGTCTGGTTTATTGTATCTAGCAACCAAATGTTTTTCAGCAACTGCTAAGCCAACCACATTGCAAATTCCTTTACCAAGTGGCCCTATGTAGGAGACATTTAAAGCCCATCACAATCATTTTCTGCTCTTCAAGAGAGTAAGTTTCAAAAAAGGAAAAGTAAATGTGCATAACAAGGAAATGTGCTTACCAGTCATCACTTCCACACTAGGGGTCTCAAAATTCTTGGGAGGTCCAAGTGTTCTACTTCCCCACTAACGGAAGCTCTTCAAATCCTCTTCCTAAAAGTAACAAGCATATATGCCATCAAACTCAACTATATGACAAATCACTGTTTTTAGCTGATTCTAGCTCTTGAATCTTACAAAATCAAATTAGGAAGTAAAAATGAATTTAGAATTTGAATCGATTAGAGTGGGAAATCAAATGCACTCTTCTCTCACTTTCATTCGATACTCTGTATATGCTAATGTTTAAAAGTCTATACAATTAGTAAAATGCTCTAATAAAATGAGGATTTCTGTTATGAGAATAAAAATAAAAACAAAGAGAAAAAAAGAACTATATATATAGAAAAAAATAGAAATTTATAACTGAAGAAAAATAAATATGTAAGAAAAAAGAGGAAAATTCAGGGCAGTGAAGCCCTGCCACCAAGCCATGCCCAAATGGGCAACCTATTGGACTACCAACATGGAAGCCCCTGTTCAGAAATTTTGCAAACTCCAATCTTCACACAACTAGAATAGTAAATCAAAAGAGGAGTTTCAGTTGCTTGTTTATCTACCAAATTGGTGACAAGGCAAATCTAGCGATCTCTGTAATGCTAGCCTCTGCCCCTCTTTCAATGGAAAACCCTCGCTAGGCTTGTTGAAGTTGCAACATTGTTGATGAAGACATGAGAGACATAGAAACTGAATCTAGCCATTAGAGAAAAGCTCCTCTACCATCCATAAAACTTCCTCTGAATTCCTCCTCTCATCCTACACCATAAACCCTTCACATATACCATGACCCTTGTTGGATTTGATCGTTGGTGTGTAAATGAAGCATGTCACCTGCAATGTTTGCCTGCCCCTCCCCCCTTTCATGTGAAGAGACACGAAGATTACCGTGCATAGTATAGGGGGCCTCTAGAGGAAAGCCACGGGTCAAGAAATGCTGAGAAATACTGTTCGTGCAATCCCGCCTGTCAAAGGTCCATATTTACTGGTAGTCCCATTGGAATTCTCTTTCTCGGCATCAGATAGGAGACTTTCCTGGTTAATTTCCCACCTATAATAGCCTATCGGCTAAATATCATATGCAAAATGAAACTTTATTAGTGATTCTTTATATTCACATATTTTATCATACGTGGAGAAACCTCTAGAGAATGATTTGAGGATATGCCTTTCAATATTTTATATGGGTAATTAAATGAGATATAGGGAACATAATTATAAATTATCTATATTTTTATATGTTTGAATTGAGACAACGAAAAACCATTAGAGCGAAGCTTTATGTTGAAAATTTCTAAGGAAAGTGTGTTTGAATAGGTTGAGCAGTTAAGCCCATAAGGACCTGGTACAACACTGATGAGGGTGGTCAAGCACACTCAATTGATGTAAAATTGATACAAAATCATCCATCTCAATTAGTCATCCTAATCCAAATCGTAAACATTATTGATGTAATGTTGAAAATTGCATCCTATGAAATTTCATATTCCATAGTCCCCCTCTTTCAATAATTAAAGACAATAATGCAATATCCCTTTCAATCTAGCCTTAATTTAATTTTTAAATTTCTTAATTTATTTTCTTCTCGATGTTAAGGTGAATTCATGTTGTGGATTACCATGCATTGTGCACACGCTTCCATGTTGCATGAACATCCCAAAAATTTATTCCCGGCTATAGTAGTTGTTTGGATGTTATAATTTCCACCTATCTATGAGTTTAATGACTTTGTATCTTGCAACCACATTGAAACAACAATTTGCATGACTATGCCATGTCCAGACTCTTCATTTTGGTATCTCTCACTATCAATATTGATCAATCTTGCATTATTTTCTCATTCTCAATAAATTTCTCACATTCTAAGCTCTTTCAATCTCTCTTGCATTTTCTCAACCATTTCTTCACCATATCCATTACATTTTTTCTCTCTATGTTGAAGCTATTGCACTATTGGAACATCATTTTAAATCTTGGAGATTGCATCCTCTCCCTAAAGTAGTTGAGGGTTATTCATCCCTTGAGATCAGGTCATTTCAAGGGTGTTGAATTTCCTCCTCTACATTTTGGTGAACCTAACATGAACTCATCTTTGCTCTAGAGTCTATCAAAATTTTATTCTTTTTTAATTCTTTTTTATTCTTTTTTTGGACTGATTGTTGTGATATTATTCTGACTTTCAATACCCAACCTGGAACTTCCAACCATGTAGTTAAAAGAAGCATTCCAAACTCAGACATAGGTTCAAGATGTCACTTCAATCCAACCTATCAAGGGCCTAATTTGGAACACTTCACTATGTATATATATCACTTCACTATATGCCTCCTTGTATTTTATTTTTCCATCTATAAATGTTAAAATAAATTCTCAACCAAACCACTCCCTCAAGCTCTTCTTCTCCTATAGACCAAAAATCTACTCTTAGGAGGGTAAATTTAAAGAGTTTGAGGGCTTTATAAATCATGATAACTTGTAACTCAAGATGTTCCTACTATTAGTGGTGATACGCAAACTCAAGATGTTCCTATTATCAGTGGTGATATGAAGAACCATGTCTCGTCATTTACTACTATGTTTAGTGAATTTTTCTATCATGATGAGTTGTTAAGAAAACTATTCCCGCGGTCTCTTAAGGACACTACATTGGAGTGGTTTTTCACCCTTGAAAATTCTATATCCACCTTCAAGAAATTAATCAATCAATTCTTACAATAGTTTTAGGCTAACATTGGGATGAAGGTCACCTTTACTAATATCATCCATTGTAAGTAGGGGACTCATGGGAAGGTGACCAATTTGATTGCTTGCTAGAAATATTTATTTTCTTAGATCTGTTATGCCTAGCTTGATTCTAATCTCCAACATGTGTTTATGGGAAATCTATAGCTGACATTAAGTTAAAAACTTATCTTAATGAAATATCCATCTTTTGAACATATATGTATAATTCTTAGAGACTAGAAGAAGACATGATGACATAGTACTGGGGTTGCTCATTGTCCTCCCATCTCAATAGTCAGAAAATTATGTCTATTTTTGGATAGTCAAAAAAGAATAGGGTAGTAATGAATGTGGTTTTTGTTTCTACTAAAAGAGAGCACTATAGGGCATAACTAAATTTTCACAAAATTATTTAAATCTTATACCAGTATTCTTGAAAAGTTCCCTGATGACAAACCATATTCCAATTGGTAGAATGCACAAAATTTCTTCCAATATCATTGAGTCCCAGGACATGAAAATAAATATTGTGTGCATCTCTGACATGTAATCCAAGACTGCATACATAGCAATGCCATCTAACTCAGTGATACAAGAAAAAAAATCTATAGCTAGGATAATAACAAAGTACAAATCTAAATAGATCCATTTTTTTCCCATTCTACTAATCTAATCACAATTTCATCCATTTCTTCTGAACCCAACTATTTTATGTATGTGAACATGGTCTCATTCACCTTCATTCCTTCCAAGATTCATGTGGATGAAATTCTTGATATAAAATTTACGTCACTTGACTTCCCCCTTAATAGGGAGCCTTAACCTTTATATGCCCCTGCTCTAGTCAATGACAACATCATTATTGGTATTATGGTTTACCCTGTTAGTGTGGTTAATATCATTACAAAGAAAACACTCTTTATTAATTGAAATAAAGAAAAAGAGGGCGCAATCACCAAATGAGATTAACAAATGGGTGCACCAAATTTTTTGAGTAGTTGTTTCACTCAATTATGAGGGGTATAATGCATAAATAACAATCATAAAACAAACCTAATTTATATAATAGTAAACATGTAGGTTTTAAGATGCTAAAATTATGTTTACCTTTTTGAAGAAGTGTTATTTTGGTCCTTACTAAGGATTCATTCACCCAGTGGAAAATGGATCCTTGCTAAGGTTCTAGAAAAGTGATTTCTAGGTCCAATTCATTGATCCTAGGTGTTCAGTCCCAAAATTCATAAATAAATTTTGTAGCTTATTTTCTATGATATTGCAAGAAAGGTGACAACTTTGACAACTTTGCAACTTTGAAATTTTTATTTCTCCAATTGATCATCAACCTAAAACCTGCAATCATGCATTAATGAGAGGGAAATTTTTGACTTTTAGGGACTAGGGGTTTTCCTTGGTCAAACCCCATTTTGGTAATTAAACCTTGTAATGAAATAATGCATAAAAGGAAAGATGAATGAACAATGTAATTTTGTAACTCACCAATCCTCAATTCAACCTTGGAGTACAAATCAACAATCTTGTATGAAGTAGCCTTTATGAATCTAGATCTTGATCCCCACACTTGATTACAAACAACAGGTCTTGAATATGCTTGAATTAGATCCTCAATGATCAACAACACGCATGATGCACAACGCCTTTGACATTATTTATACTTAACTTGAGATTTAATCTTGAAATTAAAATAACACAAGTTAAGGTTAGATCTAGGATTTGAAATTATTAAAGCCCTAGATTAGTGTGAAAGTGTAAAGATACACTTTACAACACCCGAAATAAGACATCATTAAGTCCATTTTTATGAAAAAGGGTCATAGAATTAATGTGAATGTGTAAAACACATTACAACACTAAATCAAGCCAACATTAGGCTCATTTATTATTAATTATTCTGAAATTAAGGAAAAAGGGATACTTTTTCTTATACTACATTAATGGTTTATAAAAAGAGATTTATGAGGGCTCTCTTACACTTCTAGGGTTTTGGACCTAAAAGGAGAAAGGTACACAAAAAATCTTAATGGCTCACTGAAGAAATGAAAAGATGATTGAAATATTTCAAAGGGGAATGTCCTAAATGCTAGAAACTGATAAAAGAGATTAAATACTAAATGTAAACTGAGGAAATGTAAATTTTTCAAAAACAAAGTGTTGTATGCAAAAAAACCTAAAACTACAAGTAAACAGCAACAGAAACTTACGAGAATTGAAGTGTGCACCTAGACACTGGAAAAGGATGGAATGGAGTTTTGGAATCTTTGAAAATTTACTGTTACTACCAACTGGGAGTCGTACACCAGGCTGGGTGAATTAGTCCTACTTCTAGAAGACTACCAAAATAGGTTTTGGGCAACTAGGTACCGAAATCTACATAAAACCATTTTTCAGGCCTGGCAGTGGGACTAATTTGCCACAAATTGAAAATCAGGCCACTTCTAATTTTTCATAAATTCGGGATAGGAAATTGTAGCCTTCAATCTACCTTTGTGCTCCTAATACAAATCCTAGTATAAAATTACAAAATTTGACTTGTAGATGTTCCCCAACATTCTATTAGGGTTTTGATCACTTTGAATAGCTTTGATGATTTTTTGACAACTTTTCTAGTCTTTCTCTCCAACAAATCTACAAAGAAGACCTGTAAATCACATGCAAAGAGAGGGAAAAGTAGTTGAAGGGTTAGAGAATAGGGGTTTTCCTTGGTCAAAGCCCTTCTTGGTAATTAAACCCTTGGAAATCAAATGAAATATGTAAAGATAGTGATGAATGAACAATATTCAATGCTACAACTCATGAAACCCTTGAAGTAGAAATCTAAACACATGCAAGTAATAGCTCCAATGAATGTAGACTTGAGAATGCTTGAAATACTTATAGTGCTTGATTGAATGCTTAGGAGATGATTTTTATTGTTGTTGGGGTTGGAATGAGTAGAAAAACCTTATATTTATACACAATTATACCTTAATTCTCAAAGATACTACATCATAGGCTAGCCTAATGTTGTCGTGGAAGATGAGGTAGAAGATTATCCAAAATATGCCCAATATTTTTGGACATTTGTAGGTCTAGAAGACTTTGATGATGGCGAGACAAATTCTCTAGTTTCAACAAAATCATAGAGGTGACATGCATACTCTAATTCTAAAGCTAATTAACCATTGCAGAAATAGAGTCTCAGTTTGAAGTTTTTGTTTTTGATCCTAACATGGAGAACAATTTTTGGCTGACATGGAGGAGAGGTTTGGATGCTGCTACAAAGATGAAATGTGCCTTTTGGAAGGTGGGTATATCTTCTGCAATGGATGAATAGATTTTTTATCTTATGTGTTTTCCCCTTTTCTACAAAGTACAAATATAACCACTTGGGGAATTTTGAAATTGACATTTAAATGTGTCAAATGAAAATGTGACTGAAATTATATTTTGGCCTAAACCTTGTCGCTCCCATGTTTCTATATATGAGAATTCAAGGATAGTTACGAGGATCTTTTGTTGGTATTTTTTCAGTCCTTGGTTGGAGAAAGTTTGAACTCATGTAATAGCAAATTTTGTAAATCAAGTGCACAAATGAATAGAATAGTCTTGAGTCTTAGGTATGCATTCTCATTTGTTATAGGCTTAATGGTTTTATAGTGGTAACAATATATGAATGAGAATTGCAAATTCTGGAACAAAATTATCTCCTATGTATTTTGTTTTTCGAATTATCAATAAAATAATTAAGGATATTTTATTTGTCTTCAATCATTTTGGTTGAAAGCACATTTTTATTTCTGCTTTGGTTCAGATAACTTATTAAATTCTTATCATAGGTTTGTGAGATGGACATCAAGGATATCTAAGTAGTTTCAATTTCTGCATATTATGAGTTGTTTATTGCAAAGAAACATATCAATAGCCTATAAATGCTTAGTTCAATTACTAATTTATTACAGTTTGTTACAAATGGCAATCTATTACCCATGGATAAAACACTAGTCTATTATTTTGGTCATCCTATATGTAAATGAGCCAACCTGTACCTCACAAAGACATAATATGAAAATCACTTACACATTATAAATTGTAGCAAAGTTGTATGAGAACAACACATTCCTAGATTTTAGATAATAATTTGGTAAAGGATCAACCAAATTCTTGAAGAATTATGTCTATTTGCAATTGGTAGGAATGCATCTATTTATCACAATGTTCATAATAAAATGGATCAAGAGTATCATCTAAACATATTCTTAGGATTACCCTTTTGAGTCTTACAGAGCCTGAAGTGCAGATGTAGTAGCCTAGAAAGCCTCTACCTATTCATTGGCCAATGCTTATTATTATTAACCATTGAATTGTGGTGGATTCATAGATACTGACTAAGATTAGGTTTGGTGAACTCAAAAAATAACCAACACAAGGGTTGTTGTGATGAACTTTGTTAGTGTGTCCTTTTACTCTCGAGCCTCTCGCAACTCATTCCTCAACTACTACACTTGAGGATGTTGGAGATCAGTAGGGGTCCTCCTCACAACCTCTAATTATCTACTAAGGCCATCAACCTAGCTCTATGGATCATCACATGTATGTTTGCCACTCTTGGCTTATGTCATAGCCCAATGTCTCTCAACTAGATTAGTACATAGTTCTACAGCTTATTGATCTTGTTGCCTAGTCAAAATCCGCCAGTTGTGTAGCACACTAGAATTGCTTTACCAGTATCTCCTTATAATTTTTCCATTTTCAAACCACCTACTTTAATAATGGGTTATTATGCCCTATTGACTATGGCCTGTGGGCATCTAAGATCTTACCTTAGATCTGGACAACTAGGACTTCTCGTGTTATGCATCAACCAAAGAAGTTGATCCACTCATATATAAATACTATAATCATAGAGAAGGTGGTCGATATCAGTACCTCATCATAAATATATTTATATATATATATACATGAGCATGAAATAATTGAAATCAAATAACATTTATACATAAAGAAAATTTGATAATGCTATTGCACTCACTTAACATAGTGGGTGTGCCATTGGATATGGGTCAGCTTGTGCTACCTCCTTTGCATGTATAGTGCCCTAGTTTTCTAAAGTGTTGGGGTTCAAGTGAAATTTTTTTTCCCACAAAGCCTATTTATATGCCTCATTATCTCCAATTCAAAGCCCTAGGCCCTAATTTTTTCACACCTTTTTATTCTTTAATTGACTGTTTCTTCATAGTCCAACCATTGTTTTCTATTTTAATTTAATTGCTCCTCATTTTTTAGCCTCTGTCAAAATTTCAATTGCCTTCTTTCATTTAAATAACTCTCTTATATGACCCTTTTCAAACAACATCTCAAGAGGGAATTATATTAGGTCACCTTTTCTTCTAACCAATCAACTAGGGAATGTTTTTAATTTTCATTGACATGATGTCAATTCTTTTAGCCATGAATTTTTAAGAAAGAGGGTAAAAATATAAATACAAAAAAATTGACCATAATAAACATTTACCTTTAATGTTGTATTTGAAATCAATATATGAAGGCTTGAACCATTCTATACAATTGTGCTTCCAATATTGTATGTTAATTATTCCATGGACATAAATGATTTTCTTCATATTACCAGTTTGTATCATATTATTATCTCCCTCCAAAAAAATAATCTTATTTGATAGAAATGGTTTGTCTACTTAAGATTAAGTAGTTTTTTTTCTAATTAATAATTTTGCATGTACATGCCTTTCTCAAAGAGGAAATTCATTGATATTTTAAACATTTTTTCAATCAAGTGCAAACATAGTATTAATCAAAATATTATTGCTTATCAAATAACCTTTGTTTATAATTAAAAATAGTATCTTTTAAATTTTCCAATGTTCTCCCTGACTTCATAGAAAAAAAATTTCATAACTTATGAAGAGATAACCTCTAAATTTAGAGAGGCTATTTTACATGTTTTGTCCCATGTCTAGGATATTTCCTATGTTAGTATATATCGCATCCAAAGTGAAAATTTAAATATCAAAATTAGTTACTATAGAACATCACAAAAAGAATCATCATAGCTTATGTGTATTTTACCAATATATCTGATCATGTGTACACTTTTGAATGGAGCCCAATGCAATACAAGGAAACAAAATTCATTATTTGACTAAAAAAATCTAACTTACCAATATTTTCAAACACGCATGCACTTTTTCTTCCACTATACATTGTATATTAGTAGCACGTAAAGACCTATAACATTAAGATTAAGGTCCAACTTAATGATAATAAATTTAAAACATAGATCTTTAATATATGCTTTCATCTTTGTATATTCTAGAATGTAGATTTACACCTTTGAATTATATTTTCTCAAAATTTTATAAGGATTTTTCATAATTTATTTATTTATTGTGTCTAGTAATTACTATTGCATACAAGAGAAAATATCTGAGTTAGTTTGTTACATTTCACTTGGTCATACCGTACCTTATTCAAAAAGTACCATTTGATATAGGCTAGGAATATTATAGAAAATTTCTACTAATGAGATTAGAGATTTTTTTGTTAAATATGCCCAAAAGCTTCTAAGGCCCTTTAGACAAACCCATTTCCCATTTCATATTTCACCTTGTGAAGATAGAAGAAATGTTTTTCCATTCTATTGAAATTATAAATGAAGAGTCATAAGAAACTAAACTCCCTCATTTGTGAAAGCAATCAATTCAAATGGTAGGCTCCATATTTTTACTCCAACTCAACATTTCTAATAACCACTTTGATTAATCCAAAAACTATGATTTTGATTTCAATTCCCCACATCTTAATTTAGACATCTAAACAACATTGTAGAAAAAGATCCAACTATTTTATTTAATTTAAATATGAAATTGCTTCTTTTTTAATGTTTTGTGTTTACACTAATTTTTCACATATCTATCGTTCTCGTGAGAAACCTTTAAGATGCATGAACTGCTTGGCCATGATATGACTATAAATTAAATTCTTTAGGTTTATCAATATTTGGCTGGGCAACAAAGGCAACCTAATCAATAAATGGTCCCCTAAGATCCTTGATAGTTTGTACATGAGCCATTAGTGTTTCCTAATACTTTACAAGAAATTAATAATTCATGTCCTTTGAATGCTTGTAAATGCTAATTACCCTAAGTCAAAATACCTCCATGTTTGGTGCAATTGTAACAATAACTTGTCATTGTTCCTTCACAATAGGACTCCATTGGTGCACATAATTCTATGTTTTCTTAAGATGTGGCTTCACTCAATGATGAGAAACAATGTCCTTTCATAAATCCTTAAGAAACAATATTTATAGAAGGCTTATACCTTCCATGGTGATATTTTGAACTATATATGGAAGAAAAAACCCCACTAAGAAATATGTATTCAAAATTTTAGGATTTTCATGTAGTTTTGTAGAAAGATACATATTTATAAACTATTGTTGCATTCTCGTTGTTTATAACAACCTTAGACTAGGTTTTCAAGTACATGTGAAACACAACATACTATTGCTTGCAAGGCTATTAGGAATTATAGGTAATTTGGTAGTGACTATAAAACTATCAAAATAGTTATCATCATAACCTATGTGTATTCTATCAACCTTTTTCAAACATGTATGCACTTTTGAATTGAACCTAGTACAATAATACACAACACATATTATCATTCTACAAAAGCAAAGGTACTTCACTACTAACAATGATCAGTTAAGTCATTAGTATTGAAACTCTCCACTAGTCTATGTTCTACATAAAATTTATAGAAAGCAACTTCCTTTAGTAGGAAAGAATGGGTTCATCTATACAATCTCTTTTTTAGTTTTAGAGTATATGAATAAACTTCTGTTAACATTAGCAAACATGTGTAATAAAAGCACAGCTCAAATGTCAATCATATTTACAACCATTAGTTTTTTGCTAGTTCTTTAGTTGAAATATCTTTATATTATATGCTCACTAATTCTTCAACTTAAAAAAAAAATCTAATTAATTTATATTTATATATTATGCACTTTGTAAACTAGTATTATTCTATTCCCTTTTACTTATATAAAAAAGATTCAGTGTTTTGGACATGCTTAGGAAAGATGCCTATAATCATTCTCCACCACCACACTTATGTGGTGAACTATTAAAAGGCACCATCTTCCAATGACAAAATGGCGCAAATTCTGGAACAATTCATTTGAATAATCCATCCTACTCAAGTGGACACGATCGACAATACTTGTAACTTTGATAGTTTCCCAAATTCCCAAGGAATGTGGCCAATTAATTGATTAGCATATAGCTTCAAAATTTGAAGATGAGTGCAATTGGAAAGGGTGGTGGGAATCACTCCTAGCAAGTTGTTTTCACCAAGATAAAGCTCTTCGAGTTGAGTAAGCATACCCAATTCAACAAGAATCAGTCCTGATAAGTGGTTTTCACCAAGATTAAGTATTTTGAGTTGACTGAGCATGCCCAATTCAACATGAATTTTCCCAATAAGTTGTTTATACTAAGATCAAATATGTTGAGTTGAGTAAGCATACTTAATTCAATAGGAATTGGTCCTGATAAGTTGTTTTCACTAAGATCAAGTTCTCTAAGTTGAATTAGCATACCCAATTCAATAGGAATTGATCCTGACAAGTTGTTTGAATAAAGATAAAGCTTTGTGAGTTGAGTAAGCATACTTAATTCAACAGGAATTGGTCCTGATAAGTAATTTTCACTAAGATCAAGTTCACTAAGTTGAATAAGCATACCCAATTCAACAGGAATACCACTATGGAGTCTATTATCCCCTAAGTACAAGTCAATTAAAGAGGATAAGTTTCCTAGAGAAGCCGAGATTATTCCTATCAATTGGTTCCCTCCTAAATAAAGGATTTCTAAATGCAAAAGAAAGCCTAGCTCAGGCGAAATGCTACCATTCAATTGGTTATAAGATAAAATGAGACATTGTAAAGAATGACAGTCGGCCAAAGTGGAGGGAATGAAACCTTCTAATTCATTTCCAGATAATCTGAGTATTCTAAGACGAAAAAGCCTTCCCAACTAAGTTGGAATTTGGCCATGAAAATTATTATCTCTAAGAGAAAGTACTCTAAGAAAAGAGAGATTACCAAGAAAAGGGGAAATAGTGCCCACTAAAGACATACCTGTGAGATTCAAGGAAACCACACGTTGATGACGAGAAGAGCAAGCAACACCAGTCCAATTACAAAAGGAGTGATGGGGAGACCAATCATATAAAAAATTGTGAGATTCAAGGGAGAGAGCTCTTAAAAGCCAAAAGAACATCTTGATCAGAAGAATGAGGATGAGAAGAATGTGTGAGAGAAAATAGAAATAGAAAGAAGAGGAGGAGACAAGACATCTTCGTTTTCATCTGTATTTCACTGAATGCCGATTTGAAAAAAAGTTAAAAGCTGATATAAACACACATTTCACTGAGCCTGATTTATATTTTACTGTTATTAGTGGAAACGAGCTCAAACTAACATTTGTAATCACATGGATATTGCAATGTTTCCTCAGTTTTACATATTTTACATTAATGATAAGAATACAAAAGTCTACATCCTTATCCAGACGCTTGAATGCATGCTTATTATTATCATACCCAACACAAGTGAGTGACATATCACCATAATAGCTTTCTATTTTAATGTTTGGCGGCAACCAGCTCAAAAAGTTGTGATCACGTGATGTTCACGAATAAGAATGAAATTGTGGTTATCTGACAAATAAATTATGTATATATGTTAATTTGATACAGCTACAAGACAATCTTTATATTCAAATTAATCAATCTTGATTCTTTTGAGATCGATTCGCACGCTTTGATTTAGATGTTGAGCAATATGTTTGAATTTAGAATGTAAGGATGTGTAAGGATAAGAATGTAAGGATGTGTAAGGAATGTTATAGGGGAGAGGGGTCTATAGTGGAGCATCATATGATTTGTCAGTTTGTGTATTTTATGGATAAAAAGTGTTTTGCAATTGGATATTAAGGTGCTTTAGTATGGGACCCACTGAGGACTACGTCTATCCCCACTATTAGACCACGCTCCACTATGGGCCTCTCTCCCTTATTTAGAATGATAATTCTGTTTGGGATTTGTGCATTCTAGTGTGATTAAAGAATTTCAAGTCACTTTTGGATGTTATTGGCTTATAGTCTTTCTTTTTTTTTGGTTGATGTATTGGTTTGACTAGGTATTTGTTGGTTGTTTGGGATGGAATTTATATTTTTTATTTCTTTTGGTTGATGTATTGTTTTACTATTAGTTAGGTGTTGGGATGGAATTTTAGTTGATGCATTGTTTTACTATCTGTTAGATGTTGGGATGAAATTTATGTAGAATGTTTTATAAGTATTTGTGCATTGTTCTTATTCTTCTAGACTTTGTCTTTTGCAAATACTTCTTGTTTAGAGTATATTTGTAGGCTTGGATGGTTGTTTTGTTTTGGGGTAATTTTGTATAGCTCATTCAAGAATTGTTTGTGCTTTAGTTATTATGTATAAGCACATGAATGTTTGACGTGCATTGAGTGGGTATAGGTATAGGAAAATTTTCAACCTAGCGTCATAGGTCTGAGTTATTCTCTAATAGTGGTTATATGGGAGATGTCACATTGGCCATAACTATTTAGCCAATTTTTCCACCTAGCTTCATAGGTCTGAGTTATTCTCTAATAGTGGTTATATGGGAGATGTCACATTGGCCATAACTATTTAGCCTTACTATCGTACTCGGTTAAAATACAACTCTTTATTTATATTTCCCGTGTTGACTCAAATGTCATCTTTCATATGATTCTCAAAATTATCACACCCTGTGTGGATTTCCAATAAATGTGTGATTTGATGTTTTGTTTATATTATGATTTCCATAAATTTAATTTGGAATGCTTATATGGATTTAATTCATGAATTTAAATGTTGAGTGTTAATTAGGAATAGAAATAAATAATTATTTGAGACTTGGCAGAAATTGAGGGAAAGGCATTTTTAAAAAATGGGAAAAAGAGATTTACTTTCATTTGATCTATATTTTGTGAAGAAATTGTGTGCAAACAAAACCCTACACTTTGGAAAAACAAAATTGTGGATTTTGGGAGAATTTGTGAAGGGAATCACATGAGATTGGATCCATTAGAATAGGAATTGAAAGGAAAGTATGTGGGTGATTGGATTCACTCATTTGTCGTATGTTTTGTGATAGTTCATCATTTTGGATTTGTGTAAAATTTGAGGTAATTTTCTAAATTCTTTTCATTTACTCATTAATTAAAGCATTCATCTCTCTACATGGTTGAGGTGCATCAACTAGCCATGATATGAGTTGTTCAAGTTTGTGTAGCACCTCTTAAGTCAAGTGGGGAGGTTAAATTTATAGGATTTGTTATACAATCTCTAATAGGTTGTACCTACAAAATTGACACCTTTCCTTCTCATAGAGTGAACTAGGATAACATAAGTCCTTGCTTGAATAGGATAAACATGTAAGAATAATATCTAGCCCAAGGTCCAATTGTTAACTTAAGATAATCTTAGATTAATTGAGTTTATTAAAGGTTAAATAATCATCAGGTTCTAATGAGATTAAAGTCCTTCTAGTAGATCCTTATAATTAGTTTAATTTAAATGTAGCAAAGTTAAATATTCACTAATTCTATTGCTTAGATGTGTTTAGGATATTAATATACTTTAAAACTTGTTAATTTATTTTTTCATTTATTCAATTCTTAATTCCTTAATATAACCCAACTAAATTTAAGCTTGTTTCATCCTAGAGGTTGACCAAATACTCCTATACAATAATTACTAATTTACTATACGGACATGTTTATATTAGGCTTAATTAGACTTCATCCTTGGAGTCATTCTAATTTATTCATAAAATACTTAATTACTTACTTATCTTCTTTCTCGAGATAAGGTCACCTCATCAAATTTGCTTAGATATTTAAATAAGAGTTACCAATGATTTAATTTATATGTTCTTAATGGAGAGGATGCTAAATTGAACATGATCAATTTCAAGGGTTATTCATTTTCCATTATGAAATAATAACTAATCTACGATCACATTACCTATTTGATTTACTAAGGATTAAATTCTTATGTTAACCTTCACCTTTAATCGATTCATTTAAAATTAATTAATTCGGACTTGCTTGTCTCAAATTTCAAGAAGGAACAACACATCGTTAATCCATGACCTCATTGGTTTAATGGTATTAATGTTGTATTATATTTAATTTCTTGTTTGATCAATATAATTTGCTTCACCCATTAATCTTACCAAGTTAAGTATATAATTAAAATATAAATGTAATTAATTGATTTTAAAATGGTTTAGTTTGGATTTATATATAAAAAATCATTCTTCTTAAATCCTATTAAAATTGTTTATTTTACATAAAAATCTTATTTTGAAACAATGAGAGTAGCCTACTCTAGATTTACGATTATAATATTGAACTTATTTATTTAATCAATCTAATGATTTTGAAAAGGTTATATAACTTAGGTATCCTTTTAGCTTTAATCAAATTTAAATGAATAAAATTAATTTCTTAAGTCCCACATAAATTTTAAATTGAGTTGAAATGCCACCTTATTTAAAACGTAAAAATAGTGACTTTAAGTCAAAACTTAAAGTGAGGGTTCCTAAGCTCACTATCCCCAACCTGGATATATTGGAGAACTACACAAGTTTAATTAAAGTAATGAAAAATTAGAAATTAATAAAATTTGCATTAAATGATAGCCATTGGATTTGTTTTAATATTTACCATTAGATCTTGTGACAATTAATATAAAGCCTAAATCCATAAGGATTCTTATAAAGCTTATTCTTCTATCATTATCTACTCACTTGTGTTTGAATATTTTGAAGATTTGGAGAAAAATTATCTATAATTTTAAATAATTATATATTTATACTATATTTTGTACATAATATATTCAATCCATAAAGTAAAAAAATTGTTAATGAGATATATATTATTTAATTATAAAACATATGTTTGATACATACAATATATGAAAAGAAATATTGAAAATAATATATAGATGTATCTCTTTGGAAGCATGGAAAATTTATTACTTTATTTAGACTTAATCATTGAGCATCAATAATAAAGGTTTAACAACTTATATATTACATGATATGTTTTTTTATTTTTTATTTTTGTATATTATTTACATCCATAATAAAATAAAAAGAGGGATTCACTTCTTTATTATGTGATGAAAATATTGAATCCATTTGCAATATGAGTATGGTGAATATATACAAAGGTGAGAACCTAAATGGAAAAATTATTAAGTTATAATGAACTAGTAAATACATGGTTACTTATTTATTTTGGTGAGATTGGGAAGATTTGGAGATTAATGGTGTGCACATCTCACCAAGTTAGTTTATGAAATTTAAACCTTCATTAATACATGTATGGGAAAATCAATTGTAGTAAATTTGATAATATTTTAAGGAAAAAAAATGATCTAAGATGCAACTACTATATCCATCTTCCAAAACTTCTAGATTAAGAAATGTCATTGAGTGAAAGTAAACTTTCCCTCCAACCTTTTGTAAATGGAATGATAAAGCCTCATAGGTATATATCCATTGCCTTGAGTAAGGAGAAACTATAGTAGTCCCAAGATTTTTATGTGAACTAAAAAATTATCAAGACCAAATTAACCTATTTTGTAAACTAGACATACTAATGTATTTCTACAACCCATATCATCTTCGCATTCGCTAGTCACTACATAAAATATTTCAATATTCAAATCATGCTATACAATATTTAAACTAACACATAAAAAAAAGTTTAATGGAAGACGTATCTCTCTACATGATGTTGTAGGGATGAGACTTCTCTTCACTCCAAGCTATGGTAAGAATCACCGGCTCCAATTTGAGACACTCTCATATTTATCTAGACAAATTATCTCAAAAATCAAACCAAAATAAAAATAATGAAACTAAGAATCCAAAAATTCCTCATCAAATGAGAATTGAGACACTCTCATATTTATCTAGACACTTTATCTCAAAAATCAATCCAAAATGAAAATAATGAAACTAAGAATCCAAAAACTCCTCATCAAATGAGAAATATAAATGAGTTCAATCTCAAGAATCCCTTGAATGATGGAGTGACTCTTGTCACTTTGTATTTAATCCTTCAAATACACATTCGTAGAAATGCTCATACATGTGTGAGACTTTTGTGAAGATGAGGATTGTACTTGAACACTCTTCCCATGATCTCTTATAAAGGAGATTCAAACATGTTAAAATCATTTTTTGGATTCTCCATGCTCATAAATGAGCTGAAAGGAATGAGAATGAGACAAAACAAGTTAATTTCTCTCATCCCAATCTCTAATTTCCGTTACTCCTCTTAATGGTCCCTTTAGAGGGGTCACATCAAAGGAATTGCCTAGTCTCAATGTTTAAATCAACCCCATAAACATAGGAACTTACCCTCGGGAACCAAAAAGTAATAAAACACTATAAAATAATATTTTTAAGACCATTTAAATTTACCTTGAAGAATCAATCCAAAATTCAAGACTCAATTAAGGATTTCAAAGCTCTAATCCCACTTACACACTTAATTGCATGTTTGCACGCCTAAAAACCACTCCAAACACACACATAATTCACACGCATTAGCTATATAAGAACAATGTTCTCCCTTTCTAGCCATTGGAACTTATCTCATATGTATTTTTATAAATATATGCTTGTTTGGGGATCATAAGGATCACCTTCTCACAATCTCGATAAGATCAAATTCAATATTTAGTGGATAACCGTAAATATATAGCACTCATCACCATTCTCTATGTACCATAGGAATTCAATTCTGCCTTAAATAATAATGAAATTCTAACATTAGCTTAATTATTTAACTTCACTATTTAATAAAATTTAGAAAATATTTCATCTAATCAATATCACCATGTAACTTGACATATTTTACAAATAATTTACCTTATTAACTCATCTTAGGTATACCTATCATTGGTTAGAGTTGTCTTCATTTATCCTTAATGATATTTGGCCAATAATCCCTTTTCTACTTCTTTGTGATCCTCAAAGGTCCTAGTTCATTCTCAAATATTATCATTTTCAAAATGACATAAAACATAGTAGCATATAATTTTAACTAAAATTGGGTACACAACATTCCTTAGCTCATATCAATTTAAATTTGTTCATCATATGATATTTATATAAAAAATCAATCTCATATGCCGACATATATTGCTAATTGGTTTGCAAATTCACATTTAAAAAAGTACATTTATGGGAATAATCATTTAAACTAGGTCATAGAATGATTGGAACATTAAGTGTGAAATTTGGTACAATTATTGATGATCTCATATAACTTTTGAGCATCAATATATTTATATATATCTTTCTCAATAAATTTACATTCTCAACGTGATATTTATAAGATGTTAATAAGTAATGATTAAGACACACTAAGCTTTGATGGTTTTGATGATATGTCATACGTAACCAATATCGGGTTTGTTTTCAAATGATTCACAAATATAGCACAGTTGAACTTATCATGGATTCATAAACATTGTAGATAGGGTTTGGAAACACATCCTGATACCATTGGATTGGACTGCATCCTCAAATTCATTAAGGTTCAAAAACCTAACTCGAAAATAGCAACACATAGATTTTTTGAATATGCAAACTATTTTTCCTACGTGATAAACAAAATAAAACCATAATTACATGTTAGAGATATCCCTTCTATGATTTATACATCTAAATATTTAAAATAAAATTTCTTTCAATATAACATTTATCCATTATACTCCCATTACATTATTTTTAGAATCTCTTAATGTAGCTATAAATTATTGACCACATAAAAACCATGAATAAAATTAAACAAAGATATATGAAAACATATTAACATATTTGGATACAAATCAAAGATCCATTTTTATCATAAACATCACTCATTACGTTTAGAAAAAAACTATGTTCTAATGTCAAATCATGTCTAAAAAAATATTAGCTCTATTTTATTTATTACCATCTTTCTCACTTAGTCCACATGTATACCACGTCACATTCATTTTTAATGTTAAACATACAACACAATAATTATATTGAATTTACAACACAATGCTCCAATAATGGGGTTTACAAGGATGGGAATTAATAAATAGTATAGTCATTAGGAAAGATAGTCTCAAGGCCCTTCTCTGAGGACACTTCCATAGATTTCCTAGTACATTCTCTTTTCTTGTTTAAGGGGGTTAACATCCAAAAGGAATGTATAAAATAAGAACATATATATAGAACTAGGGAGAATGAATTATGACCATCCCATATTGGTTCCATTTGGAACCCTCGTAAAATAATTCCCCAACGCATCTACTCCCCTATATGACCTACTAGGAAACCTTACTAGATATGGTATTTTATATAAATCACAATAAACCACACTTAATAGTATTTTGTAAGAAATAACAAAGACTCAAACTAGGTATCATAATATCCTAACCAAAGTTTCAATAAAAGTCACATAAAAATTAAAAATACAAAGTAAAGCTCATTGGTAGCTATGTTGCAACATTTCAACTTAAATAAAAGAAGAAATTAAATAAGTCCTTGAGTAAAATGGACTATGGAAAACTCCAAATGGCTAAATAGCCCAAAAATATAAAATTTAACACTACTAACACATAATGAAAGAAATAAAAAATTAATAAATTACCCATAAGTCACATTTAAAAAATAAAATTTACACATTATGAATACCATGTGGATTTGATAAAGCCACCTAATATTGATGGGATCATAATCCTATCAATATGGTTCATAAAATTCCATCCTCTACCCATCGGTTATAAATATCAAGGAGTAGGTTTTCATTATGAACTAATGAGTGTGGCTCTAGTGTGTGGGGAAGTAGGTTACCTTGCAAAATGTCCAACGAGAACCATAAAACCCCATTAAAATTCCTCTTGTCTCTCAAACCCTAGTTACACTAGTAGGGTCTCATCTTATAGGAGAGCCTATGGTAGGGGTACACAATTAACAAAATAACAAGATTTATACAGAGGAATACATCACATTTTACTTAGTAGGCACCTTTCCACAAATAGCATGTTTACAAATTTTTATGACTAACTATATAATATAAAATATCATCACAAATGTACACATAGGGGATTGTGTATGATTTCCACCATCCTTAGCCTATGTTGGATACCCTATATCTCATTCTTGAGGCACAACAAATTTCCTTGTTTCATTTCACATGTCACAATTCAATATGAATTTTTGGTGTTTTCCACACTATATAGCACATAAATAAGGAACACATGAGCACTTCATTTTATTCAAACAAGGTTCACTTGGCTTCTCAAATTTGTTAATATCTAATCAATTTTTATATGTAAAATAATTTTATATCTAATGCACATTTGTAGCCTATGTATTACTCAATTTTCCTATAATTAGCAATATCTGGTGCTTCACAATTTCTATCTTGCTAAGTGTACAACATTACATATAAGGTAAATATTGGTTTTTTATATTTAGCAATAAATTTATGTTATCATTTGCTCCACTAGGATTGTTATGTTCATTAACGTTTCTAGATTGGATAATTCCACTATAAGTTTTCTAAATATGTTAAAGAAGGTTTTCTAATTTTTAGGGAAGATTACCAACCATTTTCTTTCAGAATATTTCTATGTAAGGAAAGAAAGTAAAATTAATGGATAAGGCACATGATAAATCATGGAATAGTAACTCTCACATCTCATCAATATTTATATACATACAAATATTGCATTTTTATATCACGTTATGAATCATCTAATCACATGTTATAATCATCATTTATTTAATAACAATTATTTCTAATTTGTTGTTACAACAATTTCTAGATTAGGTTGCATGAGATTTTTTTGTATCAACTTTTCAAGGATCGCACTCTATGATACAACATCAAGATGAAGGAGCTCAAGGAGAAAAATATTGTTAGTTGTAGAACAAGAATAACCTAAATAGAAAAGAGGGGGGAGAAAGGGCAGGAGGGGAGAGAAGGCTACACAAGGACCCAAACACTGAAAATTTGAATCCCCTTGCTCAAAGAATCCAAGGACTTTCTTATTGACTCCGACATCTATAAGGTAGTGTTTTCATGTGGCAGTCCTTATATTGGAGAAATAGGCCAGTCATTTAGCACTAGAATCAAAGAGCATAGTGTTGAAATCAGACATGAACAAATTCTCAAATCTACTCTAACCGACCACTCCATTTGTACCAAGCACCACATTTTCCTTGAGAAAATTCAAATCTTGTTCAAAGAAGACAACTTCTTCAAAAGGAAACTAAAATAGGCCATCTATTTTAGGGACCTTTTTTTCATCTCAACTACATTTTTTTTGGTGTGTAGGCAACAACATATTGAAGATCAATCCCTTCAAGAGAACATAATTGCTCAAATCGATGGTTCCCATATTCTCTGTCATTATCAGTATGAAGAATTTTGACATGCTTTCTATATTGCTTTGTAGCATGAGCCTTAAACTCTTGAAATCTACCATATACTTCTCCTTTGTGTTGAAGAAAGTATACACATGTGTATCTAGAATAGTCATCAATGAAGGTTAGCAAATAACTAACCTTATTGAAAGATAAGGATGGAAAAGGACCCGCCAACTCACTATGAACCAATTCAAGGAATTTTGAAGCCCTCCAAGCCTTCCCTTTGTTGTACTTGTCTGCAAGATGTTTTCCCAAGGTACAACCCAGTCATACACCATTAGAAAAATTGATTTAAGGAAGACCCATAACCATATTTTGTTTGTTGAGTTGCTGAAGATAGCGGTAATTGAGATGGCCTTGAAACCACTCATGCCATAGTTTGCTCACAACATTTGAATGGCAGAGAAATACAGTTGAATTTGAATCAGGTACAAAATGAGAGAAAGAATACAAGTGAGACTCATGATTGGCCTTACCAACTGCAAGGAGTGCACTATCTTCAAGATTCTTGATGTTGACAAAATCTAAGTTAAATTAAAATTTTCTACCATTCTGAGTGATTTGGTAGATAGAGAGAAGGTTGGATGACAAATTAGGAATGCAAATGACATCCTCAAATGTACCATTTCTAGTATCAATTGAACTCTTCCCAATTACTTCCATTGGAGAATCATCCCCAATGAGAATATGGGGCACAAAACAAGGCTCCCACAAAGAAAAATGTTCTTTACTAGAACCCATGTGATGTGATGCACTCAAGCCAAGAATACACTCTATTGAAGAATCAATAATAGAAAAAATTGCATGTTCTTTCCCTTTACTTGATTTGGAAGAAGGATTAGAGGATTAATGAGCAATAGAAGGTAGATTAATGTTGTTCTTTTTAAGAATATTATTTAACTCATCGATTTGTTCCTATGGATGCTAAATCTGCATTTTGGTTAATATTTTAAAACCAAGCTAATTCAACATCCCTATGAAATAATGAAACATGTTAGATATGCTAAATAAGACATTAAAACAGCAAGAAAAACTAAATGACCATAAAAACAACATGAATCAACTTATCTAATACTGGATTGGTGCTATTGTAGAAAATAGCCCTTTCCCAATCCTTGTTTAAGCTTCATGATGAAAATGCTATGAAGAATGATATGGAAATCTAAGATGATAAATGGACAAAATTAGTTCTTATTTTAAGAGAGTGACTTTGCAAGAGATTGTGGATGATTTGCTAAAGAATGAAGCTTTCATTTATAGATTTTCTTGATGAGAGATTGGCCAAATGGATGAATGTGGGATAAAGAATCAAGCCAATGAGATGGAGACACTTGTCATCTTATGAGTGTTTGATGCATGTGCAAGAGTTGGGAAATGTGCCCAAGAGGGGGAAATTTCAAATTTTAAATGAGAGTTAATGCTTAGTTTGACCTTTGCAAGGGGACATGTAAGATACATGTAAGACCTATTAAATGCCTTGTTGTATGTACCTTTCAACTTTCCTTTGAATTCAAATTTGAGGGAAAAAGCCATTTTGAGTGAAAATGTTGAGTTAATAGATCAATAAATTTATTTATTGGTGCAAGTGCCAAAATCTAGAGAATGCAAGTGGTTAGGATTAGCATTTAATCAGGATTAGGTTAGCTTAATGATGATTAGGATGATTTTGACCTTTATGACTTAAATATTTGATTTATTTAAATCAGAAAGGATGGCAAATGACCTTTGAGATTTTAATTAAATAAAGCATGATTTATTTAATTAAAGGATGATGTGAGCCTTTTATTTATTTAAATGAATAATCTTGGGACTAAAGACCTCATTTTCCTAGTGAATGGATTTGTTGCATTCAATTTAATGAGAGGATGCATAATGCTAATTTTGCATGTCTACAACTCCTTATGATAAGAATGTTACTCATGACCAGGATTTTTGTAGTAACTAAAAGTTGGCCTTTGTAAAATTGCCCTTTAAAGAAGAGTGTTGATGGTGTTTTTATGCACTTCTCAACACAGGCAGTGCATAGGCGCACTACCTCTCTTGAAAGACAATTTCCCACAATCGAGTTGTAGAACACTATCCCAAGGTCTCTCGGATGTTAGGTCATGACGGTGCTTAGATACCTCAGTAGTTTGATGTGATTTGCTGGAATCACAAGGCGTCCTTACAGAAATACAAAGTGTGGATGCAAAGCATGAAGTTAGATCTTTGAAAAGGAGTTTTAGTATGAAAGCAGTTATGTGTTGGCTGTAGGTTCAAACAGCAGTCTCAAACTCCATCTAGTTGTTAGATTTTGCTTTACAATGTGCAATGAACCTTGGTATTGTTCAGTTTCTAAAAAAAGTGGAAAAAGAGTGAAGGGGAGGAAAAGTTCCTAAGCCTAAAGCTTGCTGCGAATAGTGACAATGGAGTTCCATCAATGGACAATTCCTTAAAACAATATCCCACTTAACTAGGGATTTCACAGTATCATGGAAATTGTGCTATCTTCTAAGGGGCTGCAAATATTTCATCCATCCTCCACCATGTACATGCATGAATTAAAGATAAATGTTTGGGGCAACTTCAAATCAAGTCCAGGCTAACTTTACACAGCTATCTACCTTCAGCAAATAGCAAAAAGTATGGACTAAGGGATCAACAACAAAACAAGAATTTTCACAATCAGCCAACAACATTCCTAAGATTTACCCAAATGCAATAAACAACTAACTAAATAGCAAAGAGATCTAAGCTAAACATCTAATATTGGAGAAGTGAATCAAATGACATGAGAGAAAACAAGGAAATGCACCAAGTCAATGCTATTTCTTATAAATTTTTGCAGCATGTCTTTACAACAACTCAACTCTCACTTTTGCAAATGAGGGGACTGCTCTATTTATAGTTTCCAAAAAACCAAATGAATGGCCAAGATTCATTTCCATTGTGTGGCCAAGATTCATTACAAAATAGGGTTTCACCTACCCCCAAATAGATTTACAATTAAAAAACATCTTTTGTCCCTTCCCTATTTCGTCATCTAGTGGATGACACTATTGCTCTTTCGTCCTGTAGCTAATTGCTATTTTCTTGGCTGTAGCTACTCTTCTGGGAGGTCTTCTTCCTTGGCTGGGTTGTCTTCTTGCTCCTCGGAGGCTGCATGCTCTATGTACTTGAGGATTATGGCTTGGAGTTTGTCGATCTCGAGGACTTCGCATCTCAACCCCTGATAGCTCCATTCTTTGGTGTTCTCCTCTAACCGCTTCCAATCCTGATCATACTTCGAGCCTTGGTCTCTGAATAGCTCTGATTGATCGAAAGAACGGGTAACGAAACTCAGGAAGTCCGTTGTGATATCTCCGGCTATCCCATCCTTCATCTTTTCCTCAAAGTATGGCTTGAACTTTTCAGCGTCCAATTGTACCGTGGGCATATCATGGCCCGTCATCAGCTCAAGATACTAGGCACATTCTGCCCGGATCTCCTTGATCCACTCTATATCTGGATCCACCTTGTTCAGGATCTGCTCCATCCTCTCCTTCCGGTTGATGAGGTCTCTGCGCCACACGTCCACCAACCAGTGATCCTCTTTTTTCAGTTCTAGCTTCTCTTCCCACGTGCTTTCTGGCATCTGAAGGATGGCTTCAATTTTTAGGGCGGTGGAGTTGTAGATTACAGGGAAGTTGGTGCAGAGTTTCTTCATGCCCTCGAGGGATTGGACCAGGTCCAGGAACTTGTTGGCTATCTGCACAGCCAAGCTGATCCCCTTGTTTTCGATGCTTATGACCTGTTGGAACCAATCCTCAGTGGTCCTCTCCAAGTTCTTCCTCCTTTCTAGCTTGTCTATCTGCTCCTTAGAGAGTAGCTGCGGTGCAACTGTAGAGGTAGTGGGCAAGTCATCTACTGAGGACCACTGCTGAATATAATGTGTCAGGGTAGCAACCTACGCCTTGAGCTCATCTTTGGTGACCTTGTCCTGTTTGATTAGATGCACCACCGTGGCCACGAACTCCTCCAGATGTTCGACCTTCTGTTCCCTAGTTGCTGTCCCTAGGTCAATGGTGAAGATATTGTAGCTTACTCCGGTCTGGCCAACAGTTGGTGTTGTTATTTGTGCTGCCCGGGAGCTGGAAGCATCCATGGTTATTTTGGAACGGACCTTAGGCTTCTTCTCCTTCTTAGTCGTGGTCAGGGATCGAGCCAAGATGGCTTCTAATCTTCACCTTGGGTCCATTGAAACTGTGGTTGCCCTTTCAAGCTGCTTTTCCAACTAGTCAGGCATGGCAGACTTGTCCTTTGGTGCATCATGGCTGCCTTCACCCTTTTCAGTTAGAGGCAAGACTTCTGCCTCCTTTTCCTTTTGAAGCTCTTCCTCCTCTTCATCAGAGTCATGATAAAACATGAGGTGTTTAGCAGGTGCCTTGGTAGACAACATCCGGGTGGGATCTTCTTCTCCCGCCACCTCTTCTTCTTTCTTTTCTTCAACATCCTCGGCCTCGGGGCTCTTCACAATATGGGTCTCACCCTCAGTGATATCCTTTTTAGGTTTCTCTTCATGCCGCTGTCCCTCTTCACCATGTGGTGACTGTTCTACCTCTTCTTCAACATCCTTTAGCTGCTGAGCCAACTCTTCTTCAACATCTTCATCGAAAGCCCAAATAATTTCCTTGGCACCCGAGCCATCCTCTCCATCCCCGCTCTCGGAAGAGCCTGTCTCTTCTTCCTCGTAGGCCACCTTGTCGATGGTTTTGTACTCGTATTCAGGGTGCTCGTAGTAATCATCAGCCTCTTCCTTGATAGGCTTCAAAGCCTCTTGTTCCAGCTCCTCCAACTCTTTGGAAATCTGCATTCTGGCCTCCATGGCCGGCGGACCTGTTGGTGGTTGCGAAGGCTGAGCTATTGCGAGGGCTTGGGCAAGGGCTGCCTGGATAGTAGGGTCCATTAGGATTTGTGAGAGCTCAGGGGGAAGACTCTGCAGGTGCCGTGTAATAGCTTTGGGCACAGTGGAAAGGGGAACAGGTGATGCTATTATTGCCAGATGCAGGGAGGTAATGGGTGACATGGCAACAGTAGAGGAAGGGGAAGTGGTCATGCTAGAGGAGGAGTCGATATTGATTATTGACCCGACCAGGGGTGAAGAGGCAAGGTGAACAGAAATGTCCACCGCTTGTGGAGATGAGGCGATTGCGGCCTGAGAGGTGGGCAGCACAGCAGTCGGGGGAGGAGGGAGCAAGGGAGGTTTCGCCTCTATTGTGATCACTGTCCTCTTGAGCTTCTTGGGAGATGAGCCTCTCGTGTCCTTTGTTGCTTGTTCTTTGGGGACCGCAGACTGTGCTGTATTTGTTCCCTTCATTTTTTGGGACCTGGTGATGGGGGGACACTTGGAAGTCTCACCAGTTGATGGGGAGGCAGTAATGTCCTCCGTGGTGCTTGGCTCACTCTTGAGCGCTTCATATGTTAAAGCCACCCCTTGTCGCTTCAGTTGTGCTACCTACCCATCAACCCACTCCCTAGTGCGAGCTATAATCGGTTGGGTGATAGTATCCAGGTCATCGACCTCTTGCTCATCCCAGTCAATGGAGGGGATTGCCAGGTCAGCAAGCGCAGGGTACCTCGGGTGCACAAGGGTGGACTCATCCTCATCAAGTTGGTCTAGCACCGGAAATAGCTGCACCCTCCTCAAAAATTGCACTGTCATGCGCATGTAGTGTCTCATGCGGACCTCCTTGTCATCTTTATAATCTGCCTAGAAATCTTTGACATGGTATTTGTGGGCATACGCTGGCCCCAACACCTTTCTGACATGGCCATGTGGGTCCATTCGTGGGCGAGTCCTGTACCATTCAAAATTATATTCTTTAAGTTCTTTCTCTTAGTTGTCGGCACATTGAGATGTTTGCAGTCGATAGAGGCTCTGGCTGAGGGTCATGGGATAGGGGATCCCTGCTACATGCTTGTTACCGAAGACCGTCTGAATGTGCTGGAGCTGCCGAGAGAGCTCTAGGAGAATGATCCTGTCGTTTGGGTATCTTGGCAACTTGTTCAGCCATTCCATGAATCCCTAGGCATGGATGTAGGGGAATTTGGGAAACTGGATATATAAGAAGGCATACTCCTTCAGGAGTGCCCTAGCATTGTGGGATACCCTTCTCTCAAAGTCCCCAACTATCAATCTGATGACGTGGCCAATGAAGGTGTCATTGACCCGGCAGTACTCCCTTTTGAAGTTGCGGTATTGTAGTTGGGGGTACCAGTCAAAAGTCTTGAGCCCTCATTTGTGATCCTGATCCGGCACCATAAATAGCCCACTATATTGTCTCTGACCTGCCAAGGAGTATACCAAGTACGAGGTCATGTAGAACTTGGAGCTTTTCTTGACATTTACAAATTGCTCGTGGAAGCAGTTGCTGATGATACTCCCTCAGTCGAATGAGATCTTAGTTTTCACGTCCTCATTTCCTCGTATGATCTGTTCAATGTAGTATGCCATCCACTCTTGGAAGTAGGCGGCTGCCAGGAGACCCATGACTCTACTTAGCATAGTCACCAAATCGTGATAATCTTCCTAAAAGTCACTGCAGAACAGCTCTTGGGGAACCTTTGCAGCGCTGCCCCATTTCTCCTTAAGCCAGTAAATGTTAATTGATTTCTTGTAGCCCAACGGATTGGCATCCCATGCCGCTTGACACTGCTCCAAAGTGGGGACCTGCATATCTGGAAATGTAGGAATGTGAAACGTTTTAGTGATTCCTTTTGGAGACATGTCGGTAAGGATGTTCCCCTCCTTGTCCATGATCGTTTTGGTGTCTGTTTGGTAGGCTTCTCGGCAAGCCATTACTAATTCAGGTGCTATAAGAGATAGAGGGAAGCCGACAGCTTTGGCGATTCCACTTTGGCGTATCAACCTAGCATTCTTTGTTTTAGGGTCGACCTTGACCCTTTGTGTGAACTCATCTATGTCCACCTGGTCGATATTGGTATCTGAGATCTCTTTCCAGTCGGTTGAGACCTTCGACTGGAGTGGCTCACCCTAAAATTGGGACTTTATCTGATCTTTATCGTCTTTTCCCCGAGCGGCTCTTATGGATTTCTTGCCCTTATCCTTTTCGACGGAGGCCCCTGAAGTTCCTGCAGCCGATTCCATATATCCTGCAAGCAAAGGGCGAAGTCAGCACAACAAAACATCAACAGCGTTAATGTTAATCCATATTATAAGCATATCATCTAAATAACCATTCAAATACATCATAAATTTTATCCTCAGATGATATCGATTTCATTTTAGAGCATTTGGACAATCTGGGCCCGGAGGGCTTAGACTTCCCTGACAAGAATGCTGTGAGGGAGGGAAAACATGACCGAAAGTTCCCAGAGACCCTCGTTGGCCAAATTTTGGTATTTTAAGAGGCCCATGATGGAGAACGGCATGATTTAGGATGTGGGTCGAAGTTAGTGTTGATGGTGTTTTTATGCACTTCTCAACACAGGCAGTGCATAAGCACACTACCTCTCTTGAAAGATAATTTCCCATAATCTGATTGCAAAACACTATCCCAAGGTCTCTCGGATGTCAGGTCATGATAGTGCTTAGATACCTCAGTAGTTTGATGTGATTTGCTGGAATCACAAGGCGGCCTTACAAAAATACAAAGTGTGGAGGCGAAGCATGAAGTTAGATCTTTGAAAAGGAGTTTTAGTATGAAAGCAGTTAAGTGTTGGCTGTAGGTTCAAACAACAATCTCAAACTCCATCTAGTTGCAGATTTGGCTTTATAATGTGCAATGAACCTTGGTATTGTTCAGTTTCTAAAAAAATGGAAAAGAGCGAAGGAGAAGAAAAGTTCCTAAGTCTGAAACTTGCAATGAATAGTGACAATGGAGTTCCTGCAATGGACAATTCCTTCAAACAATATCCCACTTAACCAGGGATTTCACAGTATTATGGAAATCGTGTTATCTTCTAAGGGCTGCATATTTTTATCCTTCATCCACCACATACATGCATGAACTAAAGATAAGTGTTTGAGGCAGCTTAAATCAAGTCCAGGATAACTTTGCATAGCTATCTACCTTCAACAAACAGCAAAAAGTATGGACTAAAGGATCATCAACAATGCAGGAATTTTCATAAACACCAAACAACATTCCTAAGATTTACCCAAATGCAATAAATAGCTAACTAAACAGCAAAGAGATCTAAGCTAAACATCTAATATTGGAGAAGTGAATCAAATGACATGAGAGAAAACAAGGAAATGCACCAAGTCAATGTTATTTCTTATAAATTTCTGCAGCATGTCTTTACAACAACTCAACTCTCACTTTTGCAAATGAGGGGAGTGCTCTATTTATAGTTTCCAAAAAACCAAATGAATGGCCAAGATTCATTTCCATTGTGTGGCCACGATTCATTACAAAATAGGGTTTCACCTACCCCCAAATAGATTTACAATTTTAAAATATTCCTTGTCTTTTCCCTATTTCGTCATCTAGTGGATGACACTATTTCTTTTTCGTCCTGTAGCTAATTATTGTTTTCTTGGTTGTAGCTACTCTTCTGGGAGGTCTTCTTCCTTGGCTGGGTTGTCTTCTCGCTCCTCAGAGGCTGCATGCTCTATGTACTTGAGGATTACGGCTTGGAGCTTATCTACCTCAAGGATTTTGCATCTCAACGCCTGGTAGCTCCATTCTTTAGCATTCTCTTCCAGCCACTTCCAATCTTAATCATACTTAGAGCCTTGATCTCTAAACAACTTTGATCGATCGAAGGCACGGGCGGCAAAACTCAGGAAGTCGGTTGTGATATCTCTGGCTATCCCGTCCTTCATCTTTTCCTCAAAGTATGGCTTGATCTTTTCGGCGTCCAATTGTACCATGGGCATATCATGGCCCGTCATCAGCTTGAGGTATTCGGCGCATTCTGCCCGGATTGCTTTAATCCATTCGATATCTGGATCGACTCTGCCCTAGATTTGCTCCATCATCTCCTTCCAGTTGATGAGGTCTCTGCGCCATACTTCCACCAACCAGTGATCCTCTCTTTTCAGATCTAGCTTTTCTTCCCACGTTCTTTCTGGCATTTGAAGGATGGCCTCAACCTTCGGGAAGGTGGAGTCATAGATTGCAGGGAAGTTGGTGCAGAGTTTCTTCGTGCCCTCCAGGGATTGGACCAGGTCCAGGAACTTGTTGGCTATCTGCATAGCCAAGCTGATCCCCTTGTTTCTGATGCTTATGACCTATTGGAACCAATCTTCAGTGGTCCTCTCCAAGTTCTTCCTCCTTTCTAGCTTATCTATCTACTCCTTGGAGAGTAACTGCGGCGTGGTTGTAGAGGTAGTGGGCAAGTCATCTACTGAGGACCACTGCTGAATATAATCGGTTAGGGCAGCAACCTATGCCTTGAGCTCATCCTTGGTGACCTTGTCCTATTTGATTAGATGCACCACCGTGGCCACGAACTCCGCTAGATGTTCGACCTTCTGTTCCCTGGTTGCTGTCCCTAGGTCAATTGTAGAGATATTGTAGCTAACTCTGGCCTGGCCAACAGTTGGCATTGCTACTTGTGTTGCCCGGGAGCCATAAGCATCCATGGTTATCTTGGAATGGACCTTAGGCTTCATCTCCTTCTTTGTTACGGTCAGGGATCGAGCCAAGATGGCTTCCAATCTTGACCTCGGGTCTGTCGGAACTGGGGTTGCCCTTTCAAGCTGCTTTATCAACAAGTCGGGCATGGCAGATTTGTCCTTGGATGCATCATGACTGCCCTCACCCTTTTAAGTTAGAGGTAAGACTTCTGCCCCCTTTTCCTTTTGAAGCTCTTCCTCCTCTTCATCAAAGTCACGATAAAACACAAGGCGTTTAGCGGGTGCCTTGGTAGACAACATCCGGGTGGGATCTTCTTCTCCCGCCACCTCTTCTTCTTTCTTTTCTTCAACAGCCTCGGCCTCGGGGCTCTTCACGATATGGGTCTCAGCCTCAATGATATCCTTTTTAGGTTGCTCTTCTTGTGGCTGTCCCTCTTCACCATGTGGTGACTGTTCCACCTCTTCTCCAACATCCTTTGGCTGCTGAGCCAACTCTTCTTCAACGTCTTCATCGAAAACCTAAATAATTTCCTTGGAACCCGAGCCATCCTCTCCATCCCCACCCTCGAAAGAGCCTATCTCTTCTTCCTCGTAGGCCACCTTGTCGATGGTTCTGTGATCGTATTCAGGGTGCTCGTAGTAATCATCGGCCTCTTCCTCAATAGGCTTCGAAGCCTCCTGTTCCAGCTCCTCCAACTCTTTGGAAATCTGCATTGTGGCCTCCATGGCTGGTGGACCTGTTGGCGGTTGCGAAGTCTGAGCTGTTGCGAGGGCTTGGGCAAGGGCCGCTTGGAGAGCGGGGTCCATTAGGATTTGCGAGAGCTTGGGGGAAGACTCTGCAGGTGTCGTGTAATAGCCTCGGGCATAGTGGAAAGGGGAACAGGCGATGCTATTGGTTCGAGAGGCAGGGAGGTAATGGGTGACATGGTAGCAGCAGAGGAAGGGGAAGTGGTCATGCTAGAGGTGGAGTCGATATTGATTATTGACCCAGCTGGGAGTGAAGAGGTAAGGTGGACAGAAATGTCCACCGCCTGTGGAGATGAGGCGATTGCGGCCTAAGAGGCGGGCAGCACACCAATCAAGGGAGGAAGGAGCAAGGGAGGCTGTGCCTCTGTTGTGATCACTGTCCTCTTGAGCTTCTTGGGAGATGAGCCTCCTGTGTCCTTTGTTGCTTGTTCTTTGGGGTCCGCAGACTATGTTGTTTCTGCTTCCTTCTTTTTTTGGGACCTGGTGATGGGGGGAGACTTGGAAGTCTCACCAGCTGATGGGGAGGTGGCAATGTCCTCCGTGGTGCTTGGCTCGCTCTTGAGTGCTTCGTATGTTAAAGCCACCCCCTGTTGTTTTAGTTGTGCCACCTATCCATCGACCCACTCCTTAGTGCGAGCTATGATAGGTTGGGTGATGGTATCCAGGTCCTCGACCTCTTACTCATCCCAGTCGATGGAGGGGATTGCCAGGTCGGCGACCACAGGGTACCTTGGGTGCACAACGGTGGACTCATCCTCCTCAAGTTGATCAGGCACCGGAAATAGCTACACCCTCCTTAAAAACTGCACGATCATGCGCATGTAGTGCCTCATGCGGACCTCCTTATCATCCTTACAATCCGCCCAGAAATCTTCAACATGGTACTTGTGGGGGTACGCCGGTCCTAGCGCCTTCCTGATATGGCCGTGTGGGTCCATTCGTGGGTGATCCGTGTACCATTCAAAGTTATATTCTTTAAGTTCTTTCTCTGAGTTGCCGGCGCATTTAGATGTTTGCAGTCGATATACGCCCTGGCCGAGGGTCATGGGATAGGGGTTCCCTGCTATGTGCTTATTGCCGAAGACCGTCTGAATATGTTGGAGCTACCGTGAAAGCTCTAGGAGAATGATCCTATCATTAGGGTATCTTGGAAACTTGTTCAGCCGTTCCGTGAATCCCTGGGCATGGATGTAAGTGAACTTGGGAAACTAGATATATAAGGAGGCATACTCCTTCAGGAGTGCCCTGACGCTGTGGGATACCCTTCTCTCGAAGTCCCCAGCTATCAATCTGATGATATGGCCAATGAAGGCGTCATTGACTCGGGAGTACTCCTTTTTGAAGTAGCGGTATTATAGTTGAGGGTACCAGTCAAAAGGCCTGAGCCCTCGTTTGTGATCCTGATCTGGTGCCATAAACAGCCCGCTATATTGTCTCTGACCTGCCAAAGAGTATACCAGATACGAGGTCATGTAGAACTTGGAGCTTTTCTTGACATTTACAAACTGCTCGTGGAAGCAGTTGCTGATGATACTCCCCCAGCCGAATGAGATCTTAGTTTTCATGTCCTCATTTCCTCATATGATCTGTTCAATGTAGTAAGCCATCCACTCTTGGAAGTAGGCGGCTGCTGGGAGGCCCATGACCCTGCTTAGCATAGTCACCAAGTCATGATAATCTTCTTGAAAATCGCTGCGGAACAGCTCTTGGGGAACCTTTGCAGCGTTACACCGTTTCTCCTTTAACTAGTAAATGTTAATTGACTTCTTGCAGCCCAATGGATTGGCATCCCATGCCACCTGACACTGCTCCAAATTGGGGACTTGCATATGTGGGAACGTAGGAATGTGAAATGTTTTAGTGATTCCTTCTGGAGACATGTCGGCGAGGATGTTCTCGTCCTTGTCCACGATCGTTCTGGTCTCTGTTTGGTAGGCTTCTCGGTAAGCCATCACTAATTCAGGTGCTATCAGAGACGGAGGGAAGCTGGTAGCCTTGGCGATTCCACTTTGGCATATCAACCTGGCATTCTTTGTTTTAGGGTCAACCTTGACCCTCTGGGTGAACTCATCTATATCCACCTGGCTGATATTGGTATCTGAGATCTCTCTCCAGTCAGTCGAGACCTTCGACTGGAGCGGCTCACCCTGAAATTGGAACTTCATCTGATCTTTGTCATCTTTTCCCTGAGCGGCTCTTCTGGATTTCTTGCCCTTATCCTTTTCGGCGGAGGCCCCTGAGGTTCCTGCAGCCGATTCCATATATCCTGCAAACAAAGGGCGAAGTCAGCACAACAAAACATCAACAGTGTTAATGTTAGTCCACATTATGAGCATATCATCTAGATAATTATTCAAATACATCATAAACTTTATCCTCAGATGATATCGATTTCATTTAGAGCATTTGGACAATCCGGGCTCGGAGGGCCGGACTTCCCTGACAGGAATGCTGTCAGGGAGGGAAAACATGATCGAAAGTTCCCAGAGATCCCCGTTGGCCAAATTTTGGTATTTTAAGAGGACCATGATGGAGAACGACATGATTTAGGACATGGGTCGAAGTTAGATTCGGGATTTGAATTGGTTTGGATCGATTTAAGGAGCTTTCGAGGTTCCAGGCTGGAAGGCAGGCAGGAGGAGGCAGTCGGCAACGGCGAATGACAGATAGAAGTCCTGTGACAGAAGTCCTAGGCGCGGGATCTGGGTGGTGAAAGGACGGCCAACAATGTTTGAAGTTCGGGCCAGGTGGCATTCAGAGATCCGGGGCCCAGCGACCGGGAGGACGCAGCGCGCCGACCGCCGAGATGTTTTCAGCAATGGCCCAAACGGCGGTGGCTAAGGGGACTTCGGGACCCGGCGGCCGGAAAGATGGTAAATGACAGTAGCCCGAAATATATGTATATCGCTCAACGGTGACGGCAAAGGGACGCCCGGGGTCCGGCCCCCGGGAGGACGCAAGGCAGCCGCCACCGGGTGAATTCTGCGTCGATTTGAACAGTGGCAGCGACAAGGAGAAGAGTGGAGCCCAGAGGGCGGGGAGCCAATAGAGGTTCGCCGCTGAGGGATTTTGCAATGTGGTTCAACGGAGACAGCAAGGAGAACCCCGGAGTCCGGCCCACGGGAGGACGTATGGCAACGGCCGCCATGAGGTTATGGAAACAATCAGGCGACGGCGGTGAAAGGCGTCACGGGACCCGGGAGGTGGAGCGACGCTGGGTGCAGGCCGCCGCAAGGCACTTGCTGTATGAAGGATTTTCGAACCGTCCACCGGTGAGGGCGAGGATGTCCTCGGGGCCCGAAGGGCGGGGTGCTGGTAGGGTTCCACCGTGGATGATGACAGAACCGTCATGGAGTTCCAGAGACAGAACTCCTGACAGCTGGGCCCGAAAGGCCATGAGGTAGCAACGATTTTGGCAAAGCGAGACGACAATAGGAGGCCCGGAACCCGGAGCCCAGGAGGACGCGGCACGCCAGCCGCCGTGATTTTTTCAGTGTCAGCTCGATCGGAGGCGGCGAAAGCGGAGATCGGGCCCGGGGTGCCCGAGCGCCTTGGGCGAAGAACAACTACGACCGAGGAAAGCCCCGAGTCGGCGGTGAGGGATATTGCGCTGGTTTGGCAGACTTTCAAAGCGTGGGTTATGGGCACAACTGGGTTTTCTTCCTATTTAATCATTCTAACCCATTATTTCATTCATTTAAATTCTTCAAAATGACTAAAAACAACACGGGAGGGCAAACAGGATGGCTTACCTCCAATTCGCTAAGTGGGAAGTTGGTAGGATCCACCGGTGGGGTCGATGGAGTGATGTTGATGTCGATGAATGCAATGCTTTCGATAGCGATGGGCTCCAGATAATCAGCTCTGCAACTCCCTTCAACTTGGACAATGAAAATGACTTTAGCAGACCGGGCATTATATACCCCATCCGCCATTAATGCCCGCATTAAATGCTTTGTACGGTCGCGCGAAAGTTGGTGAAATTCAAATTTAGGTCGACGGCGGCAGCAAGAGCTTTGGGACCCGCGGCCAGAAAGATGCGGAGCGATGACCGCCGCAAGACTTTTATCAACGTTTCACGGCTACAGCGGAGATAGTCCTGGGGCCCGGGTGACCGGAGGTCGGCAAGGATTCACTGCCGAAAGGTTTTGCTTTACACGGTGACGGCGGTGGCGAGGAACACCCAGGGGCCCAAGGGGCGGGCAGCCACCGGAGGATCACCATCGCAGACAGCGATGCCGGGATAGAAGTCTAGACGCGGACTTCCGGAGCCTGGGGCCCGAAGGAGCAGGGGCCGCCCGGGAAAACTTTGGGGGATTTCGAACAGAAAACGGCAGGACGGGCCCCGCGGAGCGGAAAGGCACCCAGAGAACACCGCGCAAGACAGAAATCGTGAAGGGGAGTCCCGAAAGGGGAACTCCGGAGGCCCGGGCGGAAAGGGCCCGGAGCCGCTAAGGGCCAAAATGCCGAAGGGAGCCCGCGAGGCCGAAGGGCAACAAAAACCAAAAGGGAAAGCGTGGTCGATTCTAGGATGAAACCTTGGAACAACAACGACCATGCAGAACATAAAAAAAGATGGGCATGCAAAACGAGGCGGCCCCAAAAGACCCGACAAGGTGAAAAAAAGAGGGTCCCCATTCCGAACGGGGCGTGTGTGCTGAGGGCACAATAGTTAGATTCTGAATTTGAGTCGGTTTGGATTGATTTAAGGAACTTTGGAGGTTTCAGGCCGAAAGGCAGTTAAGGTGCGGCTGTTGGGGACAACGAACAGCGGGCGGAAGTTCGGACAAGGAAGTCCGAGGTCTGGGGCCCGCGAGGCCAAAAGACAGCCAGTATGAGGTTATGGTCTAGGCAGTGGGCGGAAACCCGGCCTCGGAAGTCCAAAGGTCGGGGTCCGAGGCACTGAAGGACGGATGGGCGCACATACCGTTCAGGCTCGGCGACGGGGGAGGTAATGCCAAAGCCCGGCAGCCGAGGCGATGCGAGGTTATAGCTACTCCAAGATTTTCATTGATTGGAATGGTGGCAGCAAAAGGCGGCCTAGAGCCCGGGCGGCAGGAAGACGAGAGCTGTAGGCTGCCGCATAAATTTCGTGATGATTTGAACGGTGGCGGTGGCAGGGAATCTAGGACCCGGCGACTGGAGAGACGGGAGACGACGGCCGCCGTGAGGTGTTGGCAGCGATTGGGCGACGGCGGCGGCGAAGGTATCTCTGGGGCCCGAAGGTCGGGCAACTGGAGGGGTTCCGCTGTGGATGACAGCGGAAGCGTCACCGAGCTCCAGGGACGGAACTCTGGACGGCCAGACCCGGAGGGTCTCGGGGCATGGCAAAGTTTAAGCAACCTTCAGACGGCCAAGGCAAACCTGGGATCTGAAGGGCGAGCGGCAGACTCGACTTCACCGCCGAGGCAACGATCGGCGAAACGGCGGAAAAACAGCCATGGAACCCTGACGCCCAGGGCCCAAGCACACGAATGGAGGAAGACCCGATTTCAATTCAACGGTTAACGTGAGATCAGGGTCTGACCGCTGCGAGGCAGGATGGCTTGGTTAGATTTTGACGTAGCGAAACGTAACAGGCATTCTAGGGGCAGAATCCCGATGACCCAGGCCCAGCTAGGGGGACGGCCGCCCGCATGCAACCATACCCAGGAATAGAATGGCGAAAGAGGGGACCAAGTCCGAGGGGGCCCGTCGCCCTGCATGAAGAACGGCCGTGCAATGGGCGAACTCCGGATTGACAGGGAGGGTCATTCCAACCGTTTTAGGATATTTTTAAAACATGGGTAAGGGGCGCCACGGGGTGCTCTTCAATTTTATGCAATTTAATCAATTGTTCATTTTAACAAAATCCCCAAAAATGATCAAAACGATGGGAGGGAAAATGAGGATGGCCTACCTCGGAAACACTAGGCGGGGAGGCGCAAAATTCACCGGGAATCGACAGAGTGTGGTTTGAAGGTGACAATCGAGATGCTATCGATCATGATGTGCTCCGGATGCTCAGCTCTGCAATTCGCTTCAATTCAAACAGTGAAAATGACCGGTGAGTTTGGGCATTATATAGTCCAGGCACCATTAATGCGCTCATTAAATGCAGGTACAGATGCACCAAAAGGTTGGTGAAATTCAAATTAGGTCGGTGGCGGTGGATGAGACCCCGGGGCCCGACGGGTGGGAGGAAACGCAACGACGGCCGTCGCATGATTTTTGCGTTGATTGGGCGACGGCGGTGACGAGATGCTCGGGGCCGGGCGGGTGCGAGGCCGTTGAGAGTTTGCCACCGAAAACCCTCGCATTACATGGGTGACGGTGGCGGCGATCAACACTCCGGCGCCCGAAGGGCTGGCAGCCATCGGAGGATCGCCGTCGCAGGCGGCAATCCTGGGACAGAAGTCTGGATGCGGACTTCCGGGGCCCAGGGCCCGAAGGATCAGGGGCAGCCCGAGAAATCCCCGATGAATTCCAAATGGAAGATGGCAGGGCGGGCTCCGGAGGGCGGAAAGACGCCAGGGGAACGCCGCAAAGGGCAGTGAATGCAAAGGGGAAACCCGATAAGGGAACCCCGGAGGCCCGAGCCTGAGGGGGCCCAGGGCTGTCCAGAGCCAAAAGAAGCCAAAGGAACCCACGAGGCCCCGGAGGGCAGAAAAAACCAAAAGGGAAAGCGCGGTCGATTTTAGGATGAAACCTTGGAGCAACATCGATCATGCGAAACATTAAAAAAAGAGGGGCATGCAAAACGAGGCAGCCCCGAAAGACCCAGCAAGTCGAAAGAAAAGAGGGTCCCCGTTCTGAACGGGGCGTGTGTGTTGAGGGCACAACAAATGGCGACTTCGCTGGAGAATGCTACAAAGCGTTCTATGGATAAATATTCATTCAGGACCCAGAATCTCTGGTTTTGCAGACCAGGAGCAGCTTCCAATGATGAATCCAAGCGAACGAGATCCTTAATTGGGTCAGCTTACATGACATCTCGAAAGTGTGTGTGAAGTGAGTTCATTCCTTTCCTAGGGATAGTAACCAGGGTTATTACTTTAACCAAGTGAGCTACATAAGTTGCCTAACACCAAAAGTAACCTGGACATTGCCCCGCTGCCAGTCAGGCATCCATAGCCTCGGCGAAGTTGTTGCTACAATCTCATGGATATTGCTCTACTGTGGCCGAGCGTCCATAGCCCCAGTAGAGTTATCTGAACACCCACACGGTCATTTATTTTCTTTTTTCAAAGTTTCTTTTCTTCTTTTTTTGCTTTGATATTTCATTTCTCTTTTACCATTTAGTTTGACCGGGTAAGCATTGAAGCCTACAATGGGTTTGAGACTGCAGTGGTCACTGGGGTAGACTTAAGATTTTTCACTCACTTGGGTGTTGTGACAACCATAGCATGGTCCTTTAGAATTTATTATTATGTAATTTGTGTGAGATCCGAGATGTGGGTAAGAAGATCCGATGAAGGGTCAAGTTCTATGCAGAGTTCAGATAGGGAAATTATTCATGGATAGCTTTGCAAAGACCAATAGTCTAGAGTGAATGTTTAGCCAAAGAACACAAAGAACAGACATCAAAGTGGACCACTTGTCAGGCAAGCACGACCACCGCAGAGGAGCAGGAAACATTTTTTGAAACAAAACTACCGGGAGGGGAAAGCAAAAAATGACGCGAACAAAACACAAATAAGCAAGAAAACACTACTCTAACCTATGTACAGGTATTTACAACAAAGAGCTCGAAGGAGCTCAAGCTTGGAAGTAATGCTTCAGGTGCTGCCCATTGACTGGCAATGGGACGTTCTGTCCGGTTAAATTCTTTAGGCGGAAGGCATTATCTCCCAAAATCTCAGCTATTTGAAAGGGGTCAAGCCAGAGCTTGTCGAATTTGTTGTGTCCCCCTTTCTTTTCATGGGTCTTGTCCCAATATAGGACCAAATCTGCAATCCTAAAGGCCTTGATTTTGGCTCAGCGATCGAACCATCTCTTGACTATGCCCTGATGTTTGGAAAAATTTTCTATTGAGTGGTTTCAGACTTCCTCTAAATGTAAAAGTTCAGCTAAACGGGCTTCCCTACGATCTCCTCCATAAAAATCGTTGATGAACTAAAGAGTACGAATCTTCAGGTGGATGGGGAATATAGGCTCAAGGCCATAGACAAGGTGGAACGGAGAATCACTAAGGGCAGCCTTGTGGCGGGTGCGATCAGCCCAGAGGGCAAAACAGAGCTGGGTATGCCAGTCCTTGGGATTCCTATCTAATAGCTTCTTGATCACAGTAATCAAATTCTTATTTGTGGATTCGGCAAGGCCATTGCCCTGAGGGTAGTAATTGGATGAGAATTTGAGGGCAATCCCATAGTCAAACGCCCAGCTAGCAAATTTTAATGAAGCAAAGGCAGGTTCATTATCACATACCAAAGCATACAGACAACCAAAGCGATTTAAAATGAAACTTTCTAAGAAATTGGTAACTACTTCAGTTGTACAATGCTTACAAACTATTGCTTCTGTCCATCTAGTACAATAATCAGTAGCGGTCAGAATGTACCCGTGTCCTGTAGACGATGGAGGGCTTACCGGACCTATGAAGTCGAGACCCCATTGTGCAAAAGGCCTTACCTCCAGCACGGGCTGCAGTGGGACAACAACATTCCTCTCCCTGGTGGCAGCGATCTGACACGTATGACATGAATGAACATGGCCATGGGCATCCTTGAAGACGGTTGGCCAATAATACCCTACCCTTAATATCTGATGTGCCGTAGAAGAACCCAGGCCATGGCCCGTACCAAATTTATTGTGAAACTCCCTCAGAACGCATTCTTCTACGTCCTTGCCAAGGCATCTTAGATAGACACCCTCATAATTCTTCTTATAGAGAATGGAACCCTATAACATGTAACCATTACTTTTCAATCTCAAGGCCCTCTTTTGGACTCCTTGCAGATGCGGCAGGCACTTATAATTAAGCAGATAATAAACGACATCTTGGTACCATTCTCCCGGGGAGACATCTTCAAGCTGATATTGTTGTACCGTGAGTTCAGGGCCGACCTCTGCTTCTGTTTCAGCCATTGTACGGGTGAGTGCCTGCCCTCTTACCAAGTTTATCGGTTGGATCTCCATATCATACTCTTGGAGCAGGGTGACCCACTTAGCCCTTCGTTCGCCCAACTCATTTTGCATGAGTAGCATTTTGACTGCTGGGTCGGGGACGATTGCAAACACCTTGTTGCATAGAATGTAGTGTCTAAATTTCTTCACTCCTCTGACTAGGGCGTACGCCTGCTTTTCAATATTGTGGTAATGCAATTCAGCATCTTTGAGGGGAGCACTCATAAAGGTGATCGGATGCTCATTTCCTTCGTCATCTTTTTGGGTCAACATGCTAGCATAGGAATTCACTGAAGCAAATGAGTAGATATAGAATGGCTTCAGATAATCTGGACTAACTAATACGGGCGCTTCAGCAATGGCTCATTTGATTTCTTTGAAGGATTATTTGGCATCTGGCATCCACTCAACTTTAGCGTCTTGTTTGAGCATGTCATTGAGAGGTTTGACTATTTCTGCGAAACCTATGATGAATTTTCAGACAAAATTGATCTTTCCAAAGAAAGACTTTAATTCGTTCTTGCTGCCCGGGGGCTGAATCTTGAGTAACGACTCAATGCGTTCAGGATCAATGGAGATTCCTTGCTCTGAGATGATGTGCCCGAGTAATCTGCTTTTGGTCACTCCAAAAATGCACTTCTTGGGGTTGAGAGAAACCCTGAATTCCCTGCATCTCTAAATACTTTGCATAGGTCAGAGACGTGATCACCTCACTTCTTGGAGAATACGGTCAAATCATCCATATAGATGATTATACATTTTCCAATTAGGTCCTTGAAGGTGATATCCATGGCGCATTGGAAAGTGGTGCTGGCGTTGATGAGCCCGAACGACATTCTTCTGTATGCAAAAGTCCCCCACTTAGTAGTGAACGCTGTCTTGTGGCGATCCTCATATTGTACCATTACTTGATTATACCCAAAGTATCAATCGAGGAATGACTTTATTTGGGAGCCGTTGATGATTTGCAGCACTTCATCCAGTGAAGGCACTAGATAGTTGTCCTTCTCTGAGGCGCAGTTTAGATTGAGGAAATCTACGCATAATCTAATCTCTCCATTCTTTTTCCTAACCGGGACCAAGTTAGCCACCCACGTGGAATGCCTAATGGGAAAGATGATTCTTGCTTAAAGCAATTTCTACACCTCCTTGTATCGAATATATGCTCTAGCTAAACCATACCTCTGGGGATCGTGTTGGTTTTCAGATTGATAACCCCCTCTATGTCTAATTCAGCCTCCTGTGGATAAGCTTCATCAATTATTTGAGCTGCAAAGATGTCAGAACTTGTAATGAACTGGAGGATATGCTTGTCATCATTAAATACCTGTAGGTGGCTAACATTATCTGGGACTGATGGCGTGGATGTTAGCTCAACAGTGAATTTCTTGAGCCCAGACAAAGAGAGGGGCTGTAATATGCTAGCTGCTTGAGCCAAGGTGTCAGCTGTGCGATTTTGAGTACGAGGGACCAATTGTATGTTGAATGCATCTAGGCCCTCTAAGAGATCCCAAACCCTGTGCCTATAATTGGTGAGTCTTCGATCATGGCAGGAGTATAATTTTCTAACCTTCTTAACTACAAGTGCAGAATCCCCGAAGACTTGCAACACTTTCACATTTTTCTTCAAGGCCATAAGAAGGCCAAGGACTAAAGCCTCATATTCTGCTATGTTATTGGTGCAATAAAACTACAATCGATGGGTAGTAAGAAATGTCTTACCTGTTGGACTGATGAGTTCGATCCCTGCTCCAGCTCCTTGTCTTGACTTTGATCCATCAAACCGGAGCGTCCAACATGCAGAGGATTATTTATCTTCAGGTCTGATTTAGCCTCCATTCCCCTTCAGCTGGACGGTGGGCCTCGTGATCTTAGGGGGGCTTTCTGGGTTGAGGCAATGATCAGCAGGTGGTTCTGGTGGTGTCTCCTTTGGTGTTCTTGTCAGCGGAGTGGCGGCTCTCTTAGCATGCTCCACCGCTGCTTGGCATAGGCAACAGTCGAACTCAGAGTGAGCAGCATTGTGGACCCTACACCAGTTCGGCAATAATATGTCCTAGAAATTTATTCTAGCTCCTAGGCTGAGCTGATCTCTTGCACACTTTTCCATGAAATCTTGGAAGCCATCGAGCAATCCCCAGTTGTCATCCCTATTCAGCTCATCATCAGTTTCTGCCAACACTTTTGTGTTTGGGGGCATTCGAGCAGGATTTGCCGAGGGACTGCACAACACCAACAATACTTCATCTACACGTTCTTCTTGAAGCTCAAGCTCATTTTGGTAAGCAAAAGGGCGATAATTCCCTAAGTCGATCTCAGCAAACAACACCTCGCTGAGATTATTGTATTCCGTGATCATATACTTCATACGGGGTTCATGGTCAATACAGATTTGATTTGGCATCCCCTTCCATGGCAGCCACATATGAGAAAGGTTGGTGGCGGTGTATCTATTCAGCGCCTTGGTGAACTCTCTCCCTAAAATAATTCCATAAGCATCGGGAATATCTGCCACTTGGATATCAACAACCTGCTGTATCCGGGGGTCCGCAGCAATTTGCATGGGGATGCGGTTTATCTCACCCACGATGGTGATCTCTGTTTTGTCCAGCTGGGTGACCTTTCTCTTTGAAGGCGTGGGAGTAATGCCAAAAGCGTTACATACGGCCAAGGGCATGACGTTGGCAGACGCGCTTGAATCTAGCAGGCAGTTGTGCAAATTCTTTCCAAAGACCCTAATGGTAGTCAGGAAAGGGGGAGTTTCTAGTCTCCCCTGGAGGATGCCCACAAGTGTGTCCATTTGATCTATTTGACCTTTGTTCCTATCACTGCCCATATCCTTGGTTTGCTTAAATTGATGGTCTCTGCGAGACTGTCTACCAGCCCTTTCTAGCTCTTTTTCAACATATCTACTTGCCGACTGATTCACGGGCATATTGTTCCTTCTTCCGGTGTTGTCCTGTATCTCTTGTTCTTTCCTGGGCTCATCAAAGGTTACCCTCTTGGCTGGGGTCTCTTGTGTCGTATTAGAGGATGGAGTCTCATTCAGAACCCTAAAGAAAGCATGCCTCACGGTAGGAACCTTGAGTAATTCGAAGGCCGACAAACTAATTTTGAGCTTCTTGAACTCTTCCGCCACATATTCACCCATTTGCTCAATTTTGGAGCTAAAAGCTTGGCCTATGGGAGAACTAGGGGGTGGCCCTTCGCTTGTCCAGATAGATTTTTGGGTTGGCCTTGAGGCTGACTTTGCGACTGATTTTGAGATTGATTTTTGTTAAGGTACTAGGTAGGTATGTGGGGTAGCCCAGGTTGTTACTGGCATTTGGATCAGGTGGAGTGGCAAGATTGTTTGGTGGGGTAGAAGTTGTGAAGGGTTCGCTGACTTATCTATTCCTAAGGAAATAGGGACTTGACCATTGATGGAACATGTGGACCTCAGCCACAAATGGCTCTTCTTCATCCACCGGATCATTATCTACCGAATCAAAAAGTTGAGCTAAAGCTGATTTGTTACTTACCTCTTACGCTTTCTCATCCTCAATAGGGGTAGGCTCGGCTTCGGGTTTCATTGCAATCGCCTCGCGGAAACAGTGCCTGATTGACCACCAGACATGAGGAATCGTAGGGCTCAAATGGGATGATGTCCCTGCAGTTGGCATTATCGACGGCATTTTGTACCTCCACCTGGAAGATTTTAGTAGCTGTCTAGAACTTGGGACAATCCAACTCAGAATGCCTGCTAGTTTTGTGAAGTCGGCACCATCCGGACAAAGCTGCTTCAGCCAGATACACACCGCTGGATGTCTTGTCATGGCCTGCCGGTTGATCGAATGACGTGGGGACACCACCGTTGTTGGGCCTGGTGTTCCATGTGCGGTTTTGCCTCTAAGAAGGCCTCCTTTCTGCATTTTGATTGGAGTTCTTCCCCCTCTCATAATTCTACCCAGAGGAGGTGCCCACTTCATGATTGTCCCTGTTATCTCTATTGTCTCGAGATTCTCAACTGTCCCTGTTGAGATTGGCCTAGAAGTTGCGTTGGGAGGCCTGCAACTGATTATTCTGGTTCTTTAGATGTTCCATTTATGTGGACATCTTCTTGATCATCTCGGTTAGCTCCTCTAGCTTGTCCTTCTCGGCTGCACCTCCAGGCGACGAGGCCAGATTTTGGAGAAAAGTGGGTGGGGTTGCTGGCTGATTTTGATAGGCTGGAGGAAAGTCCGGTCCTGACAAGTAGAATGGTGCTTGGGGCTGTTGACAATATGCTTGCTGTTGCAGAGCCATATGAGAATAGTTGTACTACTGCTGGGGCTGCAAATAAGATGTCACGGGAGGCGCATAATTCAACGGCTGCCCCAGATGTGGCACCATAGGCAATTGCGGCACCTAGTTCATGAGAGGAGTTTGGTGAGCAAACACCTGATTAAGCCCCTGAATTTGCATTGGGTGGGCGACGGGCCCCAAAGAGGGTAGTAGGCTGGAGATATTTTGTCCCAAGTCCGCACTTGCGACGACAGCTTCTGCATAGGCGGCCAGTAGAGTAGCAGGCGGCGGGCGCATCCTTTTTACCAACGCCGACGTGAGGTTGTCCAGGGCCGCGTAGTAGACTGGTAGAGTGGCCGCATCATTATGGACGTACGGATCCTGAAGCCTCATGTGAGCCTGATGGAAGCAATCATTAAAGGAGCCGATAGGTTCGTTGACCTCTCTTCTGATGGACATGAACTATTGGTAAAGGTCCGCGGGGTTGACAGGGATCTTGTATTTTTGAAAAAAGACATTCTTCATCAGGTTCCATGAGGTGATGGATCCCCTTGGTAGATTGATGTACCAGTAGAAGGCCTCTTCTCCCAATGAATGCGGAAACAGGTGACACGCAATGTTCTCGTGGTCTACTTGCATTTCGGTGATCGTCGTTTCGAATATCTTGATATGCTCCTCAGCTGTTCTTTGTATGTCTCGTGGATGGAACTTCGAACAAAATCCCTCCGAATTCTTGGGCATATCATTGTAGACTGCAAAATTTATAGGCGATGGATTATGCGCAAGCCAAGCCATGAGGGAAGGCAGAGGTAGCACTTGATGTTGGAGGATAGGGATTTGGGGCTGTATTGGCAATACAACCACAATGTGGGGCTGCCCTTGAGCTATGGCTGCCTAGACTGTGCCTTGGGCTGAAAGGGCTGGGAGAGGAGTGAACCCCTGGCTACCGGAGGTAAGATGTGCAAATGCTGTTTGAGATGGTTGGATGGAAGATGAGGGCTAGCCGAATGAAGGTGGGGGTGAAATGGAGGCGGATGGAATGGAGGAAGAGGACGAGGCAGCGCTGCTTCCTTGAGCTTGTTTTTCCCTCGTGGGAGGCTACAATTCTTCAAATTCTCCCTTATTTGGTGTTGACCGTAGAACTCTCTGAAACCTTTCTAGGGAGAATGATCTGATCCGATCCAGCTTCGCTTTATCCTCTAACTTAGTATCTTCAACATGGCCCTCCTTCTAGCACTAGTTTTGTTGATGGTGTTTTTATGCACTTCTCAACACAGGGAGTGCATAGGCACACTACCTCTCTTGAAAGACAATTTCCCACAATCGAGTTGCAGAACACTATCCCAAGGTCTCTCGAATGTCAGGTCATAACGGTGCTTAGATACCTCAGTAGTTTGATGTGATTTGCTGGAATCACAAGGCGGCCTTATAGAAATACAAAGTGTGGATGCGAAGCATGAAGTTAGATCTTCAAAAAGGAGTTTTAGTATGAAAGCAGTTACGTGTTGGCTGTAGGTTCAAACAGTAGTCTCAAACTCCATCTAGTTGTTAGATTTTGCTTTACAATATGCAATGAACCTTGGTATTGTTCAGTTTCTAAAAAAAGTGGAAAAAGAGCGAAGGGGAGGAAAAATTCCTAAGCCTAAAGCTTGCTGCGAACAGTGACAATGGAGTTCCTGCAATGAACAATTCCTTAAAACAATATCCCACTTAACCAAAGATTTCACAGTATCATGGAAATTGTGCCATCTTCTAAGGGGCTACAAATATTTCATCCTTCCTCCACCATGTACATGCATGAATTAAAGATAAATGTTTGGGGCAGCTTCAAATCAAGTCCAGGCTAACTTTACACAGCTATCTACCTTCAGCAAACAACAAAAACTATGGACTAAGGGATCATCAACAAAACAGGAATTTTACCAATCAGCCAATAGCATTCCTAAGATTTATCCAAATGTAATAAACAGCTAACTAAACAGCAAAGAGATCTAAGCTAAACATCTAATATTGGAGAAGTGAATCAAATGACATAAGAGAAAACAAGGAAATGCACCAAGTCAATGCTATTTCTTATAAATTTCTGCAGCATGTCTTTAGAACAACTCAACTCTCACTTTTGCAAATGAGGGGACTGCTCTATTTATAGTTTCCAAAAAACCAAATGAATGGCCAAGATTCATTTCCATTGTGTGGCTAAGATTCATTACAAAATAGGGTTTCACCTACCCCCAAATAGATTTACAATTAAAAAACATCTTTTGTCCCTTCCCTATTTCGTCATCTAGTGGATGACACTATTGCTCTTTCGTCCTGTAGCTAATTGTTCCTTTCTTGGCTGTAGCTACTCTTCTGGAAGGTCTTCTTCCTTGGCTGGGCTGTCTTCTTGCTCCTCAGAGGCTGCATGCTCTATGTACTTGAGGATTATGGCCTGGAGTTTGTCGATCTTGAGGACTTCGCATCTGAACGCCTGATAGCTCCATTCTTTGGCGTTCTCCTCCAGCCGCTACCAATCATCGTCATACTTCAAGCCTTGCTCTCTGAATAGCTCTGATCGATCGAAGGCACGGGCAGTGAAACTCAGGAAGTCCGTTGTGATATCTCCGACTGTCCTGTCCTTCATCTTTTCCTCAAAGTATGGCTTGATATTTTCGGCGTCCAATTGTACCGTGGGCATATCATGGCCCATCATCAGCTTAAGATACTGGGCAAATTCTACCTGGATCTCCTTGATCCACTCTATATCTGGATCCACCTTGTTCAGGATCTGCTCCATCCTCTCCTTCCGGTTGATGAGGTCTCTGCGCCACACGTCCACCAACTAGTGATCCTCTTTTTTCAGTTCTAGCTTCTCTTCCCACGTGCTTTTTGGCATCTGAAGGATGGCTTCGATTTTCGGGGCAGTGGAGTCGTAGATTGCAGGGAAGTTGGTGCAGAGTTTCTTAATGCCCTCTAGGGATTGGACCAGGTCCAGGAACTTGTTGGCTATCTGCATAGCCAAGCTGATCCCCTTGTTTTCGATGCTTATGACCTGTTGAAACCAATCCTTAGTGGTCCTCTCCAAGTTCTTCCTCCTTTCTAGCTTGTCTATCTCCTCCTTGGAGAGTAGTTGCGGTGCAACTGTAGAGGTAGTGTGCAAGTCATCTACTGAGGACCACTGTTGAATATAATCGGTCAGGGCAGCAACCTGCGCCTTGAGCTCGTCTTTGGTGACCTTGTCCTGTTTGATTAGATGCACCACCGTGGCCACTGACTCCTCGAGATGTTTGACCTTTTGTTCCTTGGTTGCTGTCCCTAGGTCAATGGTGGAGATATTGTATCTTACTCCGGTCTAGCCAACAGTTGGCGTTGCTATTTGTGCTGTCTGGGAGCCGGAAGCGTCCATGGTTATCTTGGAACGGACCTTAGGCTTCTTCTCCTTCTTAGTCATGGTCAGGGATCGAGCCAAGATGGCTTCCAATCTTGACCTCGGGTCCATCAGAACTGTGGTTGCCCTTTCAAGCTGCTTTTCCAACCAGTCGGGCATGGCAGACTTGTCCTTGGGTACATCATGGCTACCTTCACCCTTTTCAGTTAGAGGCAAGACTTTTGCCTCCTTTTCCTTTTGAAGCTCTTCCTCCTCTTCGTCAGAGTCACAATAAAACACGAGGCATTTAGCGGGTGCCTTGGTAGACAACATCTGGGTGGGATCTTCTTCTCCAGCCACCTCTTCTTTTTTTTCTTCAACAGCCTCGGCCTCGGGGCTCTTCACAATATGGGTCTCGGCCTCAGTGATATCCTTTTTAGGTTGCTCTTCTTGTGGCTGTCCCTCTTCACCATGTGGTGACTGTTCTGCCTCTTCTCCAACATCCTTTGGCTGCTGAGCCAACTCTTCTTCAATGTCTTCATGGAAATCCCAAATAATTTCCTTGGCACTCGAGCCATCCTCTCCATCCCCACTCTCAGAAGAGCATGTCTCTTCTTCCTCGTACGCCACCTTGTCGATGGTTCTATGCTCGTATTCGGGGTGCTCATAGTAATCATCGGCCTCTTCCTTGATAGGCTTCGAAGCCTCCTGTTCCAGCTCCTCCAACTCTTTGGAAATCTGCATTGTGGCCTCCATGGCCGGCGGACCTGTTGGCGATTGCGAAGGCTGAGCTATTGCGAGGGCTTGGGCAAGGGCTGCCTGGAGAGCAGGGTCCATTAGGATTTACGAGAGCTCAGGGGGAAGACTCTGTAGGTGTCGTGTAACAGCCTCGGGCACAGTGGAAAGGGGAATAGGCGATGCTATTGTTGCCAGAGGCAGGGAGGTAATGGGTGACATGGTAGCAGCAGAGGAAGGGGAAGTGGTCATGCTAGAGGAGGAGTCGATATTGATTATTGACCTGGCCGGGGGTGAAGAGGCAAGGTGAACAGAAATGTCCACCGCCTGTGGAGATGAGGCGATTGTGGCTTGAGAGGCGGGTAGCACACCAGTCGGGGGAGGAGGGAGCAAGGGAGGTTGCGCCTCTGTTGTGATCACTGTCCTCTTGAGCTTCTTGGGAGATGAGCCTCTTGTGTCCTTCGTTGCTTGTTCTTTGGGGTCTGCAGACTGTGTTGTCTTTGTTCCTTTCCTTTTTGGGGACCTGGTGATGGGGGGAGACTTGGAAGTCTCACCAGCTGATGGGGAGGCGGCAATGTCCTCCATAGTGCTTGGCTCACTCTTGAGTGCTTCATATGTTAGAGCCACCCCTTGTCGCTTCAGTTGTGCTACCTACCCATCAACCCACTCCCTAGTGTGAGCTATAATCGGCTAGGTGATAGTATCTAGGTCATCGACCTCTTGCTCATCCCAGTCGATGGAGGGGATTGCCAGGTCGGTAACCACAGGGTACCTTGGGTGCACAAGGGTGGACTCATCCTCCTCAAGTTGGTCTGGGACCAGAAACAGCTGCACCCTCCTCAAAAATTGCACTGTCATGCACATGTAGTGTCTCATGCGGACCTCCTTGTCATCTTTACAATCTGCCCAGAAATCTTCGACATGGTATTTGTGGGCGTACGCCGGCCCCAGCGCCTTCCTAACATGGCCATGTGGGTCCATTCACGGGCGAGCCATTTACCATTCAAAATTGTATTCTTTAAGTTCTTTCTCTAAGTTGCCGGTGCATTAAGATGTTTGCAATCGATAGAGGCCCTGGCCGAGGGTCATGGGATAGGGGATCCCTGCTACATGCTTATTGCTGAAGACCGTCTGAATGTGCTGGAGCTGCCAGGAGAGCTCTAGGAGAATGATCCTGTCATTTGGGTATCTTGGCAACTTGTTCGGCCGTTCCGTGAATACCTGGGCACGGATGTAGGTGAACTTGGGAAACTGGATATATAAGAAGGCATACTCCTTCGGGAGTGCCCTGGCGCTGTGGGATATCCTTCTCTTGAAGTCCTCGGCTATCAATCTGATGACGTGGCCAATGAAGGTGTCATTGACCCGGTAGTACTCCCTTTTGAAGTTGCGGTATTGTAGTTGGGGGCACCGGTCAAAAGGCTTGAGCCCTCATTTGTGATCCTGATCCGGTGCCATAAATAGCCCACTATATTGTCTCTGACCTACCAAGGAGTATACCAGGTACGAGGTCATGTAGAACTTGGAGCTTTTTTTGACATTTACAAACTGCTCGTGGAAGCAGTTGCTGATGATACTCCCTCAGTCGAATGAGATCTTAGTTTTCATGTCCTCATTTCCTCGTATGATCTGTTCAATGTAGTATGCCATCCACTCTTGGAAGTAGGCAGCTGCCGGGAGACCCATGACCCTGCTTAGCATAGTCACCAAGTCATGATAATCTTCCTAAAAGTCACTGCGGAACAGCTCTTAGGGAACCTTTGCAGCGTTGCCCTATTTCTCCTTAAGCCAGTAAATGTTAATTGATTTCTTGCAGCCCAACGGATTGGCATCCCATGCCGCCTGACACTGCTCCAAAGTGGGGACCTGCATATGTGGGAATGTAGGAATGTGAAACGTTTTAGTGATTCCTTCTGGAGACATGTCAGCGAGGATGTTCCCCTCCTTGTCCATGATCGTTCTGGTGTCCGTTTGGTAGGCTTCTCGGAAAGCCATTACTAATTCAAGTGCTATCAGAGACGGAGGGAAGCCGGCAGCTTTGGCGATTCCACTTTGGCGTATCAACCTGGCATTCTTTGTTTTAGGGTCGACCTTGACCCTCTAGGTGAACTCATCTATGTCCACCTGGCCGATATTGGTATCTAAGATCTCTTTCCAGTCGGTTGAGACCTTCAACTGGAGCGGCTCACCCTAAAATTGGGACTTCATCTGATCTTTATCGTCTTTTCCCCGAGCGGCTCTTCCGGATTTCTTGCCCTTATCCTTTTCAGCGGAGGCCCCTGAGGTTCCTGCAGCCGATTCCATATATCCTGCAAGCAAAGGATGAAGTTAGCACAACAAAACATCAATAGCATTAATGTTAGTCCATATTATGAGCATATAATCTAAATAACCATTCAAATACATCATAAATTTTATCCTCAGATGATATCGATTTCATTTTAGAGCATTTGGACAATCCGAGCCTGGAGGGCCGGACTTCCCTGACAGGAATGCTGTCAGGGAGAGAAAACACAACTGAAAGTTCCCGGAGACCCCTGTTGGCCAAATTTATGTATTTTAAGAGGCCGATGATGGAGAACAGCATGATTTAGGACGTGGGTCAAAGTTAGATTCTGAATTTGAGTCGGTTTGGATTGATTTAAGGAACTTCTGAGGTTTCAGGCTGGAAGGCAGTTAAGGGGCGGCCATTGGGGATGGCAAACAGTGGGCAGAAGTCCGAACGAGGAAGTCTAAGGTCTGGGGCCCGCGAGGCCAAAAGATAGCCGGTATGAGGTTATGGTCCAGGCAGTGGGTGAAAATTCGGCCTTGGAAGTCTGAAGGCCGAGTTCCGGGGCACCAAAGGACAGACGGGCGCACATACCATTCAGGCTTGGCAGCGGCAGAGGTAATGTCAGAGCCCGGCGGCCGGGGCGACACGAGGTTATAGCTGCTCCAAGATTTTCATTGATTGGAACGGCGGCGGCGAAAGGTGGCCCAAAGCCCAGGCGACAGGAAGATGAGAGCTATAGGCCGCCGCATGAATTTCGCGATGATTTGAACGGTGGTGGCGGTAGGGAATTCGGGACCTGGTGACCAGAGAGACGGGAGACGACGGCTGCCGCGAGGTTTTGGCAGCGATCGGGCGACGGCGTCGACGAAGGTATCTCCGGGGCCCGAAGGTCAAGCAGTTGGATGGGTTCTGCCGTGGACGACGGCGGAATCATCACAGAGTTCCGGGGATGGACTCCAGACGGCCAGGCCCAGAGGGTCCCGGGGCATGGCAAAGTTTAAGCAACCTTCAGATGGCCAAGGCAAACCCGGGATCCGAAGGGCGAGCAGCATACTCGACTTCGCCGTCGAGGCAACGGCCGACGAAACGGGGGAAAAACGGCCACGGAACCCCGACGCCCGGGGCTTGAGCACACGAACGGAGGAAGACCCGGTTTCAATTCAACGGTTCAGGCGATATCGGGGTCCGACCGCCGCAAGGCAGGATGGCTTGGTTAGATTTTGACGCAGCGAAACGTAACAGGCATTCCAGGGGCAGAATCCTGATGACCTGGGCCCGGCTAGGGGGACGGCCGCCCGCATGCAACCATACCCAGGAATGGAATGGCGAAAGAGGGGACCGGGTCCGAGGGGGCCGGTCACCCTGCGTGAAGAACAGCCGCGCAATGGGTGAGCTCGGGATCGACAGGAAGGGTCATTCCAACCATTTTAGGAGATTTTTAAAACATGGGTAAGGGGCGCCACGGGGTGCTCTTCAATTTTATGCAATTTAATCAATTGTTCATTTTAATGAAATCCCCAAACATGACAAAAATAATGGGAGGGCAAACAAGGATGGCCTACCTCAGAAACACTAGGTGGGGACGCGCGGAATTCACCGAGAATCGACAGAGTGCGGTTTGAAGGTGACAATCGAGATGCTATCAATCGTGATGTGATCCAGATGCTCGGCTCTGTAATTCGCTTCAATTTGAATAGTGAAAATGACCGGCAAGTTTGGGCATTATATAGTCCAGGCACCATTAATGCGCTCATTAAATGCAGGTATGGACGCGCCACGACGGCCGCCGCATGATTTCTACTTTGATTGGCCAACGGCGGCGACGGGATGCTCGGGGCCCAGCGGGCGGGAGGCCGTCGGGAGTTTGCCACCGAAGACCTCACGCTACATGGGTGACGGCGGTGACAAGCAACACCCCAGGGCCCGAGGGGCAGGCGGCCGTGGGAGGATTGTCGTCGCAGGCGGCGATCCCGGGACGGAAGTCCGGATGCGGACTTCCAAGGTCCAGGGCCCGAAGGAGCAGGGGCCGCCTGGGAAATCCCCAATGAATTCCAAATGGAAGATGGCAGGGCGGGCTTCAGAGGGTGGAAAGACGCCCAAGGAATGCCGCAAAGGGTGGCAAATGCAAAGGGGAAACCCAATAAGGGAACCCCGGAGGCCCGGGCCCGGGGGGCCCAGGGTCGTCTAGAGCCAAACGAAGCCAAAGGAACCCACAAGGCCCCTGAGGGCAGCAAAAACCAAAAGGGAAAGCACGGTCGATTTTAGGATGAAATCTTGGAGCAACATCGACCATGCCGAACATCAAAAAAATAGGGGCACGCAAAACGAGGCAGCCCCGAAAGACCCAGCAAGGCGAAAGAAAAGAGGGTCCCCATTCCAAACGGGGCATGTGTGCTGAGGGCACTACATAGAGGAGTTGGATTAAAATTTTGTTGTGGAAGATTATTGTGCTTGATCTATTTGTGACTTCTTGAACTACTTTTTTTTTGTTAGGTTTCCTTCATTCTTTCGCATCCTTTGGCTAACTAGCCATCAAAGCTTGTGAGTGTGAATGCTTGAGAAGACCCATTGAAAGAATACTACCTTTTCCTTACATCAAAGTTTTAGAAAATGAAGCAAAAGGTGTAGTGAATGTAGATCCCATTCTCAACCTACGAGTATGAAAGCTAGGAACAAAAGTTGCATATTCAGGTCCAAGATTTTTTAGAGTTTTATAGACAAGTCGAATATATTTCTTCTCTAAGCCACATTATTTGCATTGCGCTCTAAGGTCATTGACTTTTGTTACATAATCTCGAATGTTATCAAAATACTTTGGATCAAGACTTATTAGTTCATTTTCAATTTTATAACCATGAACTTCATTAGTTGTACCATAGAGAGTTCTTAATTTGTCCCATGCATCATGTGAATCTTAAGAGATGTCAATATGAAACATTATATCAAAAGAAATTAAACTCTTTAGACAACCAAGAGATTTTGTATGTTCAAACATCCAAAGTAGCTTTTCCTTATTAGTGGCGAGTTCAATTATCTTCTTCTCAACATAAGGTGTATATCCTAGTTGTATTAAGGAATTCCATGCATTTTGTTGCCATGTATTGTAGTTGTATGGTGTGAGCAATGGAAAATTAAATGTGCCAATAGTGAAGGAAAAACAAAGCACCAAGTATGAGAGATGTTTAGGAAAAAAAGACAAAAAGAGACCCCCCTTCTTTACTCAGTCAAATAACACCCCTAGAAAAAATGATTCGGCACTTTTTATTTAGTGCAGTTATAGATTTTTGGATTGCATTGATTTTACAATTCCTCAAGAAATGAGCATGTGATGAAAGAATATATTAAGTACAATTTCATATAAAATAAATAGAACCAATTTGAAGTAAATGAAAAACAATGCACTTTGAAAACAAGAATCAACTCAATTTGAGGTTGTATGCAAAAGTTATGTAGGTTTGAAGTTTTCAAAATGAGAATGGTGAGGAGTCCTCCATGCGAATCAAAAATTTATGAAAAATCTATGTGGAAAAAAGTCAAACCATCTTTACCAACGCATAGAACATGAAAAATTAGCTGAAATAAAAAAATTGCACTAAAAATGAAGTTGTCGAACCCGAGTTATCAGTGTTCAAAGTTGACCTTCAAAAATTAGTACATCAATGCAGAGGGGCTGACAACTTTGTTCAAAATCAACATTTTGACAGATGATTTTATTGTTTTTAGGCCCTTTGAGGATGATGGCAGGGTCATATTTGACCCAAAATGCTCTGAAATTATGGCTCATTGGTGGATCTAGCAATGAACCTCCTTCAAATTGTTATAGATCTGCCCTTCGATGTCCATTTCCGGTGAAATAAAGGGAAAATATGAATGTATTAGTTTCTCTAAACTCAATGGAAAGCTTAGAATCTCTCTAGGAAGATTCAAAAGACATGTAATTAACAATTCAATGAATGAACCCCCAAAAATTGCTCTTTTTTATCACACCTTTCAGATTCTCCAGATCATTCGAAGATGTAAGAGAAGAGTATACTTATTTTAAAAAAAAGGAATCAACACTCTTAGATTTTCTAAAGGAATTCTAACCCGCAACTAAAATTTAGATTTGATACCATGCAAGATTTACTAACTACCCTACCCAAGAATCTAATAACTAGAGGAAAGAAAAACCAAAAATATGAGGAGGAATAAAATGTATTCCTCTCAAGAATGCAAATCTATATTCAGATTGAGAAATTTAGATTACAAAGGAAATACCTTAGTTATATAGGCCAAAGGGAGAGATAGATGCAACCAAATTATGGCAAGTGTTGGCATCCTATGAGGTGTGACAACTCATGTCATTAAAGGCTCAACCACCTTATCCCTATGTAAATTTAAGCTAGTGTGAAGATGACTTTAGTGGAGAACTAGCTAAGAATGAAATAGTTAGATAAGGTACCCCTTTCAAACTAATAGTCATTACCATTGGGATTACTACCAGTACTTTCAAAATGGATGAGGTGGTTGGATCAGTAGTATCTGAAGAGATGTAGAGGAAACCTTCCAAGATGGATAAGGAGGCCCTTTATATTTGAGGAAGATCTAAAGAGAGAGGCAAGGAAAAGAAAAAGAATTAAAAATAAAAATATCTAGGGAGATCTAAGTCTCCTACCAAGTATAAGGTGAAATGTTTTAACTATGGAAAAACTAGTCATTTCTACAAGGAGTGCAAAGAGGAGAAGAAAAAGAAAGGTAAAAAACAACTTCTCATAACCTAACTTTGAAAAATCCACTCAAGATTATGCTGGTGCATTTCTCGCATCCTTGGAAACTCATGGATCACAAGATGTGTGGTTATTATACCCAGGTGCTTCTTTCAACATGACCTTGCATTAGGTTTGGCTCTAAAAGTAAGAAGAATATGATGGTGGGAATGTGTATCTAGGTGATTATTCTCATCTAAATATTGTTGGTCATGGTAGATTAAAGATAAAATTCCCTGATGGTAGACTGAAGGGTGTCTTACATATCCTAGCTTTAGCACCAAATGTACTCTTAGTAAGTAAATTCAATGAATCAAGTGTGCAAGTTTTTTCATGGGTGGTGGATGCAAGATGACGAGAGGAGTTATGGTGTTGGATAAGGGTGTTCTAGTTGGAAGCTTGTACAAGTTGGATGCATGCAGAATACAATGCAACACTTATCTAGAAATTCCAAAAAAGAGACCTATGGACTATTCACCCTCACTATTGTCCATCAAGTAGAGAATAATTCTACAACAACTACATCTGATGGTCATGTATTTTGGGAACCTAAGGGTGATTATTCCTTGAAAATGAATCTTCTTGTACAAAGAACACAATCTTATGACACCAACTACTTAGTCAAATTAGTGAGAAGGGTATTACAACCCTAAAAAGTAAAAGCCTTGTTGAAGGAATTGATGATTGCAATCTCAATTTTGACTTTTGCAAAAAAAATTGTGTATCGTAAATAACACCATGTTTCTTTTTACTCTATCTCTCATAAGTCTCATGGGATTTCAAACTATGTTAATGCAAATGTGTTTGTTCCTATGAATGTTCCTTTATTAATTAATTCTTTTATATTTTGTTTCATTCATAGATGACTACAATAGAAATACATTTATCTATTTCCTTATAAGTAAATCTAAAATCTTTAGTTGGTTTAGGGTGTTTAATGCATTGGTGTAAAATTAGAGTAGTAGAAAGATCAAATGTTTGCTGACTCACAACGGTGGTGAGTTTTATTTAGAAAATTCAACAAGTTTTAGAAAGAGCACAAGATTGAGAGACATAAGAGAAATACATACACCCCACAACAAAGTGGATTTGTAGAGAGGATGAAAATGATGTTGATGGATAGGGCCAGAAGTAAGTTGAGTGGTGCTAACCTTGAGCAAAATTTCTAGGGTGAAGTTGTAGCCATTGCATGTAATCTAATCAATAGATCTCCTACACCGAATCTCTTTGATAAGATAACCATGGAGGAATGGTCTGGTAAGAAGCTTTTGATGAGACATCTTAGAGTATTTTGTTCGTGAAGCTTACAATCAAGTTCCAATTGAGAAGAGGTCTAATTCAGAGAAGAAGGTGGTAAAATGTATCTTCATTAGCGACGTAAGTTTGAAGAGGTACAAGCATTGGGATCTAATGTCCCAAAAATTTTTCTATAGCAGAAGTGTAATTTTCAAAGAGATGAAACCTTCCAATGTTTAGCTATGGCTAAACCAAAATAGGAGACAAAAAAGATGTAGTTTAGATTCCACCTACTTTGATAAAAGGTGAACTACGTACTCTTATTGGACCTTATGAGGAGGAGAGCTCAAGAAACTTTGAAAGCTATGAGGAAGAAGAAGAACCTCAACTTCAAACATTGAAGAGCTATACAAATGTTACGTGGCAACATGAATGGTTTGGTTATTCCTTGTTGGATTCTAGTTGTGATTTTTCTTTGATTGCTAATATTGATGAGCCTACAAATGTTAGAGAGGCTATGAGTATGAATGATGTAGATTCATATATGAAAGTCATGGATGAACAAATGGTTGCATTGAGGAAAAATGACACTTGGGATCTGGTACCCTTGCTTGATGGATGTAAACCCATTGGTTGTAAATTGTTGTTCAAGAAGAAGTGTGGTCCTAATGGAAATGTTTAGAAGCATAAGGAATATTTGGTTGCTAAGGGGTATTCCTAGATAGAGGGAATTGACTATGGTGAGATATTCTCTCATGTTGCAAAGCTAGCATCTATCAAATTCAAGTTATCACTTGTAGCAACATATGATCTAAAAATGGAACAAATACATGTGAAGACAATATTTCTTCCTAGTTTCTTGGAGGAAGAAATGTATATGTCACAACCAGAGACTTTTTTGGTTAAAGGTAAAGGACATCTAGTATGTAAGTTGAATTTTTTTTGTATTGTACTAAGTAGTCTCTTAGGATGTGGTACCAAAAGTTTCACACCTATGTGTTCTCATTAATATTTTTGAGATATAAATCTAACCATTGTGTGTATTACAAATGTGATAATGGTTCTATTCTTATAATTTTTTAATAATTATATGATATGTTTTTATTAGGAATGATAGAAGCATGACATCAAATTAGAAGTATCAGTTGTCAACAAAGTTTAAGATGAAAGAGTTAGGTGTAGCTACATATATTTTGGGGATAAAGATTAGAAAAGATAAAGATAAAAGAGAGCTTTGGCTAAGCGATAATGATTATGTGAACTTAGTGTTGGAGAGATTCAACATGACTGACTACATATAGTTAGTTGTTCCTTTAATATAGGGGACAAAGCCTTTTGTAAAGGATTTCCCAAAATATCCTATTGAGATGGAGGACATGACTATAATATGCAAGTGTTGTTGATAGTTTAATGTATGCTATGGTGTGCACTAGGCTAAACATTTCCCAAGTAATGGGAGTCCTTAATTAATTTATGGTTATTCTTAGATGAGTACTTTGGGATGCAACAGAGAGAATGTTCATTAAATTGTGGGGTACCTTTAAGTATTCCCTATGTTTTCAGGGTTATCCTAGTGGATCTCAAAATTTATTGAGTATTCATGGATATGTGGATTAATTTGGCCAAGTGACATTGACAACAAAAGATCCAACAATGGTTGCGTTCATGGTGTATGGTGGTGCTAACCTTTGGATGAGTAAGAAACAAGTTGTAGTCAATTTATCCATTACAAAAGAATAGTACATGGCAGCTACTCATGCTTGCAAGGAATCCATTTTTCTTAAGATATCATGTTCTAATATTATTTTTGATATAAGATAGATTAACATCTATTTTGATAGTCAAATTATCATTTTATTAGAAAATAATCCTACTTTCCATGCCAAAATAAAGAATATTGATGTTAAACTTCATTTTCTTTGTGATATGGTACAATATGTGAAGGTGAATATGGATAAGTTCAAAACTTTGGTGAATGTTGCAAACACACTTACAAAAATAGTGAGCATAGAGAATTTCATGTGGTATTTCATTTCCATGGGCCTTGGGAGCCTAAGAAGTTGCTTACAAATGACCCTTGATAATTCTCTCAAATGTGGGATATGTTGGGAGTAAGGTATTTCAACCTTTGTTTCCTAACATTTAATTTATTGTTATTTTATATTATTTAATTATTTCCCAAGTTTATTGCCTACCAAATTATTTTTCATTCTTCGAGACCTACCAGTGAGGTGGCATCCTACATGGAAGATGCATGTGTATAGGTGCTTTGCATGTTGAGTGAGTTAATTTTGAGGAGACATGTGTTGTATTTAGAAAAATCTATAATTTAATGGTTTTGACTTTGACAACATGTCAAAAAAAACTCATGTTCACAACATGGGATTTCATTATGAAAACTTTTGGCACCCTCTCTTTATCTTAGATTGTTATAAATACTTGATGCTTTGATTAAAGTTCCAATATGTCATGTCAGGTTGAAGAATTTCTTAGATGTCATTATGCTTCTAAATTTACTTCAAATTCTTGTTGTAGTGTGAAACCCCAAAAGAGCGTTACTCTAATATTGTATTGTAATTATTGTTGTTGTTGATAATATAATCTAGCTACATGTTTAGAGTGTGGGTTTTTGTCATAAGGTTTTCCCACATAAATCACAATGCTATGGCTTGCATTGTTTATCTACTTTAACATATTTTGAATATGCATCCTTTTGTAATTGTAACTATTCACTTGGCGTTTAAATAATTTTTTACAAATCTCCCCTACTTATATTAGTGTAGGAAGCATATTCCATGTACTTTGATTCCTTTAACAATAGGAACCCCTACCATAGTAATATTCAAATAGGATTTCATGTGAAAAAGATAGAAGGAAAAAGAAGAAGTAGGGCATGCAGTGACATAGTTAACAAGGGTGGAGAAAAGGGTCGAGATATAAAACTAGCCTATGACTATAAAAGGTTTTACACCCATTGTGAAAATCATGGAAGTCAAGAAAAATCCCAACACCATAGAGGGTGGTGCACTTCGTGAGACAATGTAAATATTGAGAAGTAAAAAATAATCCTTCACCAAGGCACATGAACTAGAAGTGGTGATAAGGAGTGGCATCTTGAGCTTGAGCTTGATTTTATGTTGATTTGGAAGTTAACTAACACCTTAAATTTTTGGTATAATTAAAAATTTATATGTATTATTAGAACCCGAACCCAAGTTCAATTCCTCTGAGTTATGTGAAAGTACGATATTGGACTAACAAACACACCTCTAGGAGTTGATCTTGTAAACTAGCCACCACTCTTAGTCTAGGCGAAGATGTTGAAATGGATGTTCATTGACACCTATAAGTTTTGTTGTGATGGAAAATGTATACAAAATGTATAATTCCTAGAAGAGTCATATGCGTTTCTATGCTGAAAAAATCATACCTATTTATAGAAAAATCTATGTAGAATACACCGAGATATACCCTTCCTAAGGTACCTATTCCACTTATAGATGTCAAATTTATTAAAAATTAGGCACCTTAAGAAGGATACGTCTTGGCACCTTTTACATTTTGTATAATGATAGGTACACTAGTAGCATCCATAAATGCAACAAGTAAAACAAATAATTAGTCATCATAGATTAATGAAGAAATATTCACTTCATTTGATTAAAAATAGAGGAATATGTATACATAAGCTAAAAATGAATGAAGAAATCAACTTTATTTTTGCAATAATCAAGGATCAATATGTATAAGTTAAAAATAGAAATAAAGAGTCATATATCATTACAAATCCATATACCCCAAGTGACTCCTCAAGTGATTCTTCTAAATGGCCTTGTCTATGTATCTCTTTAAGGGAATAAAAGGTTTCATATGTCATATATATTATTTTTCAATACCCATTCAGTTATTTTCTAAGTGCTTTATTCCTTCTTTTCTAACTTTATGGTTAGAAAATTGTTTTAGATTTTTACCTTTTCCTAGTGGTCATATGAAAATATTCCCAATTCCTATGGCATGAGATATAATCACAAATTTCGACCATGTTCTTCCCTTGTGTCCTATGTTAGTCACCGCCTTTTAAAGAGTCAAACCATTTGATTTGTGGATTCTCAATACCCAAGCCACTCATAAGGATAGTTGTAGATCTAGGTCATAACATATGTTGGTGTTCCAGTCTTAGGTTCATATATTATATTTTAAATGTAATTGAGAGCTCAATTTACATGACATTCTTCTATCAAATATATTGGAGTTTAACAAGACCCTTTCATCCTTTGCGATTTGTTACTCCACATCATGTTCATCTTTTTTATCTACTTATATGTATTCATGCTATCTAGTTTCATTCTAATACTGTGCAACAAGGCATTTCAATGAATACAATTTTGTTATGTCATAACCATCTACATTATCATTTCTAAAAATACAAATGAACATTATTGTCAAATTATTCATTTGTTTTTGTCTAGGCGATAATTCGTTTTTGTCGCTAGTAACTTTCAATCATCAATAGTTAGATTTGCGTAAAATTGACACATTATTTGCTTGTCAATGGTTTCTCCCTACTGTCTAAAAACATTATACAATGTAAAAAATTGTTTTGAATTCTTCCCACTGAAATTTTGCATGTCTATAACTATCATATGGTGGTTTATCAATGACTGGATCTAACGCTTCAAAATCTTCAACCAAAATTATAGATTTACAATATTTGAACAAATTGATTAGTATTACATGAGTGTTTTTTATTAATACACACATTTGATAGTAATGAAGTAAATGTGGTAAAAAGGAAAATGAAGTTTAATGTGAAACTAAAATCATAAATATATTGTTAAAGCTAATGCTTTGTGTTATCTAGAAATGTTTGATGATGTCCAAATTCTATGTTCTATGGCACATTTTGTGCAATGAAGCTCATTTCATCAATTAATATCTATTTCATGTGGTGAACCTCTTCCTAGAATTTCTAAGTCTTGGTCCTTTAAATTGAGCAAAAATAGTGATTGAGATTTAGAGTTGTGAATGGATTATTGATGCTTTGATATTGATTGTTGCATCTCAAGTTGGTAAAATAATAGAAGTGAATAATTCCTTGATAATGTCAAATCTCCAAGATCTTGACATATAGCATCTATTAGATATGATTTCCCTATTATTGTTTTTCCTTTAATTATCATGTACAATGCCAATGTTTCTTGACTATGATTATTGTTTGTCATAATTACATCAAGTGCATTTTTCTATCCCCGAGAATGTGTTAGCCCCATTTTCTGCCACGAAAATTTTAAAGATTCCCTCGCCAAGGTGTCAGTAAAAGCTGTGTTTGTTTGTGCAGAGCTGTCTTTTCTCTCCATGCTTCTGAATCAAATAAAAATTTAGGCTGAGAATTTCAAGCCACACTGCTTTCCGTTATAAAATCCTAAAATGCTACAACCTATTTTTACCCCTAAGTAACTATGCTCTATACGAGCTAGATAGATTGGTTTCATGAGAAGGGCAGTAAAGGAAAACTTAATGGATCCTTATTTTCCTCAGTGGTAATCACTAATGGGTTTCATTGCTTCATGACAAATAAAGTTGGCAGGATCTTTTGTGGCAATATGTTGATAATTCGCAGCGCAGTTCTGCATTTCAATCACACAAATGTTACACCAATTTCAAAAATTTGTTTACTCCGCGATAGCATATTGCAGCTGTTACACGAACACCTATCTTTATGCGCAGAAAACAACAGAAAGAACCAACTGAAAGAAACTGAGCCGTTCTCCGGTTTGGAGTGATTTGAGCATATCAGGAAGAGTCTAGCCGTGATCTCTCACAAGCATTGTTAAAGTCTGAACTCTTGACCCTCCAGTCACATAATGAAGAATGTAATTAAGTGGTCAAAGCTATACATTTGGGAGAATTTCGCTTGGGACTTAGGTAAGCTAATGCTACATCTTGACAGCATAGCGGACTCTTCTTTAACATTTGTACAAGTTGGAGGAAGAGAGAAATCATATGAATATAAACGAAACAAAGTAAAAGTTCGGGCTGTAAAACAGTTTATAAGGTTCCACATGTGAAGGGTTTCTATCCATAGGCAGCTTTGTTAACCAGGCATGCACAGAGATTTAAGTCCTATCCACATCGCCCTCCATTATAGGCGTCACGCAAAGTGACTGAATGCTTGCAAAGCCAGGTTAACAAGATCGAAGGCTTATCGCTTTACTTGATCATCCCGCCCCGAAGTTGCATAGTCATACGGTATTCACAAGGGAGGCTTCAAACCTGTTCGAGTCTTCGCGTTGCACTCAAAGACAATATGGAGAGCAATTAAATTCAGAAGATTGCTAAAAGCCTTGTTGATTATTCAGTGCCGGGTTTAAGTTATTTGGAATAGCAGCGACTCAATGGCCGTCATCATGCGAAGGATCGGGCATATACTTGGCGGAGGATATGGAGGTTCTCAAAAGCTCATTCTTGCCTGCCACATCATTTATAATCATGCAAATTGAATTATTGAAAGCTTAGCGGCATATCACACTTGGTTAGGAAACTACCAGCGGTCCCCAAAGTGGTTATAGAAACCACAAAAAGTACAGCCAACAATAGTGGAGACCGATAGGAGTTACAAAACTCTATGATTTCTCCGCCAAACAAATTTAAAGGCATAGACTCCGCAGAGTGCTCCGACCGCCGATAGCATTGATGTAGTTGAGTTCTTGAAGTGGTGAAGATACTGCCTGAACTAGCGTTTTGCTTACAGCTATAAGGAAAGCCATTGGTAGCGTTCGGGTTCCAAGCAATTGAGCGCTGCTCAAATTCTTAAGCTCTGATTGATCTGAGTTCATTGATAAATAAGTCAAGTAAGCCTATTGCAATATTAGAGACCCAAGGCCGTGAGACGTAGGAAGTGGATTCAAAAGCAACTTTGACAGATTTACTATCGATACTGTTTGAGAGATGTGGAGTGGGATAAAAATTCAATCAATAGCTTTGTCTTCAAACATTATCTAGCATTGCTTCATTAGTGATTCAAGGTGCAAGCATTGAAACAGATGGAGCCTTGAAATTAAGTGAAACCGTGGCAGACCAGGAATGGTTAATTGATGTGAAAATGTGAATTGTCAAGGAGTATTGCAATTTGCCCACTTCGGTGAAAAATTTAATGCTACAAGTCACAGAAGTACTTGTGACAATTATAGGAAATGCCACCTTACAACAGATCAGTAAAATGATCCGATCCCCATAACAAACAAAATGAAAGAATAATGGTCGTTGTGGTCACAAATTTTCCAGAATTATGGGTGGGACATCGCAAACTTAACAGGATCATAGAATGGACGTGGAAGCAGGATGTGCCAAATCAAATCAGCGATGTTGAATCACTTACATACTCAAAGTACTGAATTGTTCCCTTCAGGAAAAGCACGAGTCAATGTCGGCCTTTGTAGATGGAAATCCACCGGAGAGGCTATGAAAGCTAGTCGTTGATCATATACAGTCACTAGATGGCTATGTTCTGTTAAATCCTCGATTACAAAAGATTAAGCTAAATCGTGATGGCGCAATAAAGCGCTTTCGTTACTTATGAATAGCTTGGTAACAGTTGCGGCACTCCGTTATATACTTTTAGACACTAGTATTTGCTAAACAAGTGGGCTTGGCAAAATCTTCGAAGACAATCCAGGCAAATGATATATCAAAGCGGACCGGTATAATTGCACATCAATTTCCTAGTATACAGAAACCTTGCCGATAAATTAATGTAGATTTGAAAACAAAATGCCTCTCCTCTAAAACCAGCTGATACAATAAATTAAATAGTAAAAAGATAAAAGAAAAATACAGTTATAAACTAGATCATACGCTATTCTATTCAAAACCTTTCAATAGACATAATAATCTGCTCTGTTTTTAAAACAGAGTTCTCTGTTATTGCAACTTCTTAAAAATGAATACAGAACTAAGATATAGAGAGTTCGATGCTCCTGATTTAAAACAAGGCGAATCTTCTAAACACAGCATGCAACGCATGCTTTATTTGCAGAAAGCAAAAATACAAAGCTTTTAAAAGAAAAACTGCTTTAAAACTAAACTTGTAGATAAGGATTGCAGCCTTTTTCCCTTATTACAACTAAAACTTAAAGCAAATCTAAACAAAACTATGATTGAGAATGGTGAGCTTTTTCTAGGCTGGAAAAACAAATCTTATCACATCAATTATCTTTTCATGATAAGAGTCCGCCAGCATCAATTATCCACATACTCCCCCTTGATGCTAAGAGGGCTCACAATCTGATCTCGAAGTAACATAAACTGATCTCTTGCAACTGCTTTGGTGAAGATGTTTGCTAACTGATCCTGAGTGCTGATGTGTTTCAATTCAAATTCTTTCTTATGTACTAAATCACAGATGAAGTGATACTTCAAATCAAAATGTTTTGTTCTACTATGATGAACCGGATTCTTTGCTAACTTGATGGCACTTACATTGTCACAATAAATCACTGTAGGTTGAATCTTCTTCTCTCCAATTTCTTCTAAACTTTTCTAAGCCAAAGAGCTTGTGTACCTACCGAAGTGACTGCAACATACTCTGCTTTTGTGGATGAGAGCGCAACCATGCTTTACTTCTTGGAACTCCAAGTAATCAAACTAGTACCAAAGGAGAAACAATTTACAGATGTAGACTTACGATCACCATACTACCTCCCCAATTTGAATCACTAAAGCCAACAAGATTGAACCTTTTAGAAGAGTAGTAATGAATACCAAATCTAGAGTGCCTTTCACACACCTCAAAATTCTTTTAACTACCTTCATGTGTATTTTTGATGGATTTGTCATATACCTTGAAACAAGTGAAACTGAATATGCTATATCAAGCCTTGTGTGGGTTAAAAACATCAAACTCCCAATAATACTTCTATAAGCAGTCTCATCAAGTAATTCAGCACCATCATTCCTACTCAACACAACTCCATGAGCACTTGGAGTGGAGTATGGTTTACAATCAACCATGTCAAACTTCTTCAACATATATTTTGCATATTTGGTTTGGCAAATAAAAATTTTATTTTTACATTTATAAACCTCCATTCCTAAAAAATATTTCATGAGACCAAGATCTTTCATTTCAAATTCTTTCATCATAGCAATTTTGAACTCATCTTTCATCTTGGAACTACTACCCATATACAACAAATCATCGACATACAAACTTATAATAAGAATTTTATTACCTTCTTGTTTGTAGTAAAGGGTAGGTTCACTCTTACTTCTCTTGAAGCCATTCTCTTGAAAGTATCCATCAATTCTTGCATACCATGCCCTTGGTGCTTGCTTGAGGCCATACAAAGTCTTCTTCAATTTGTAGACATGATTCTCTTTTCCTTCCACTTGAAAACCTTGTGGCTGTTCCACATATACTTCCTCTTCTAAGTACCCATTCAAGAAGGCACTTTTCACATCCATATGTTGTATACTCCAATTCTTTTGAGCTGCTAATGAAATCATCATTCTGATGGTCTCTTGTCTTGCAACTGGGGCAAATGTCTCTTCATAGTCAATCCCATACTTTTGTGTGAAGCCTTTAGCAACTAATCTTGTCTTATACCTTTCAACACTTCCATCACTGTTATGCTTAGTCTTGTAGATCCATTTGGTGCCAATCTTCTTCTTGTCATGTGGTAGCTCTATAAGCTCCCAAGTATCATTCCTATGAATGGAATCCATCTCTTCTTGCATTGCTTCCATCCAAACCTCATTAGTACATGCTTCTTCAAAACATGATGGTTCAAAGTCAGCCTTGGTAAATAAAGAAAAATTAACTGTTTCACCTATTAGATTTTCTTCATATGCTTGATTTGCACTCCTTTGATAAATATCACTCAAACTTCTTACCTTCCTTCTAGAACTTGGAGTTGAAGTTGGACTTGAAGAATTAGATGAGGGGCTGCTTGGTGGATTTAAAGCAATTGGAATAGCAACATTAGTGGGCTACTCATGATCAACATCATCATTCAAAATAGATTTTGACTTCTCCATTTGGCCTTTTTGATTACCATAAACTCCCCCTTCATCAAAAATCACATCTCTTGAAACAATAAGCTTATTAGTGAGAGGATTATATAACCTGTAAGCTTTGCTTTCCTCACTATACCCAACAAAAATACATGACTCACTTTTTGCATCTAACTTTTGTCTATTCTGATCAGGTACATGAACATAAGCTAAACAACCAAAAACTCTGAAATGATTAACATTAGGTCTTTTCTCATACCATGCTTCATAAGGAGTCAACTTCTCAAGTGCACTGATAGAACTTCAATTGAGAATATACACTGCTATAGTAATCGCATCTCCCCAATAAGAATTACTCAATCCCTTGGTTTGTAACATACTCCTTGCCATTTCTACCATAGTGCGGTTTTTCCTTTCAGCTACCCCATTCTGTTGAGGTGTGTATGGAGTGGTGAGTTGCCTCCTGATGCCATTCATATCACAATAATCTTGAAAGGCTCTTGAACAAAATTCTCCTCCATGCTCAGTCCTTAAACATTTGATTTTGCACCCTTTTTCATTTTCCACAAGTTCTTTAAACCTCTTGAATGTATCAAGGGCTTGATCCTTAGTCTTCAAAAAATACACCCAACATTTTCGTGAGTAATCATCAATAAAAGTGATAAAATATGATGACTTACCCAAACTCTTTGTTTGCATCGGTCCACAGATATCTGAATGAACAAGTTGAAGGGGGTAATGGGCCCTCCATACTGTGCCTTTTGGAAACCTTTCCCTTGCATGCTTTCCTTTAGCACATCCTTCACAAACCTCCTTGTGCTCTTCAACCTTGGGCAAACCAGAAACTAACGCTTGTAAGGTCAAAAGCTTCAAACTGTGAAAGTTTAAATGGCCATACCTTAGATGCCATAGCCAACTTGTATCCTCAAATGCCATATTGGCAAGGCTGTTGTTATGTTCACCAAATCTCAATGGGAACATCCTATTTTTCATCATAGGAACAACTGTGACTACTCTGTTTCCCTGACTCTTATCAAAAATTGTACTTTTCTTATTTTCAAAGACAACTCTATAGTTCTTCTCACATAATTGTCCAACACTTAACAAATTATGTTTTAACTCAAGAGTGTAATAAATATTTTTAACACTTTTTATACCTTCTTTTGTGTGGACCTCCATAGCACCTTTTGCAGAGACCACCAATGATTTATCATCACTGAGCTGAATCTTTGACTTGAAACTTTCATCCTTTTTTGAAAAAAACTTCCCATTTCCTGACATATGGTTAGAGCATCCAGAATCTAGGTACCAAACATCTTTACTAGTATTTTCACTTTAGAATAAGATAAAAATAAATTATCTGGAGAATTTTCATAACTTTCTTGAGCATAATTAACATTTTTACCTTCTTTTAATCTACATTCTCTTTCAAAATGTCCATACCTATTACAATGGTAACATTGAACATTCCTTTTATCAAATCTTCCTCTACCTCTACCTCTTGAACCACCTCTTCCTCTTGAAAAACCTCTGCCTCTACCTCTTAAATTATTCTGATTTTGACCTTTACCTTGGCTTTGATTGCTTTTGCTACTACTGCTGCCATCATCATTCTTTGTGATTTGTACTTTGGAGGAAAAGGCTTTCTCAACACTTTCTCCAAAATAATCTTTTAATCTTTCTTCATGTGAGATCAAAGATCCAACGAGGTGATTGAATTGAAGAGTTGTCAAATCCTTACTTTCTTCCATTATTATGGCGACATGATTCCATCTTGGTGTGAGAGATCTCAACACCTTTTTTATCAGAACCTCTATGTTCACAGTTTCTCCAAGTGTAGCCATCTTATTGACCACATCTTTTACTCTAATACAATACTCACTCACACTTTCTACTTCTTGCATCTTTAAATTCTCAAATTCTCTCTTCAATGTCTGTAACTTAACAAATTGAACTTGATCACTGCCTTGCTAAGCTTCTTTTAGAGTCATCCAGGCACCCTCAGTTGTCTTTGCACTTGCAATTCTTGGAAATAAACTCTTGTCTAGAGCTATTTGAATATGAAACAATGCTTGAAAATTCTTCTTCTTAGCTTCCTTCCTTGCTGTTCTTTCATTGACTAGGAGGGCATTCCAATCAGCTGGCTCCTGGTAACCTGATTCATCAATCTCCCACAAATCTTTTCCTATTAAAAATTTCATCATTTTTATACACCAATAATCATACTCATTTCCATCAAATTCTGGAATGGGCAAGCTGTTAGAATTCGACAATGATAATCTTTGGCGAAATTCAAACAACTAGATCTTAAACCCAAAACAAAATACCTGCTCTGATACCAAATGTAGATTTGAAAACAAAATGCCTCTCCTCTAAAACCAACTGATACAATAAATTAAACAGCAGAAAGATAAAAGAAAAATATAGTTATAAACTAGATCATACGCTATTCTATTCAAAACCTTTCAATAGACATAATAATCTGCTCTATTTTTAAAACAGAGTTCTCTATTAGTGCAGCTTCTTAAAAAAGAATACAGAACCAAGATATAGAGAGTTTGATGCTCCTGATTTAAAACAAGGCGAATCTTCTAAACACAGCATGCAACGGATGCTTTATTTACAGAAAGCAAAAATACAAAGCTTTTAAAAGAAAAACTGCTTTAAAACTAAACTTGTAGATAAGGATAGCATCCTTTTTCCCTTATTACAACTAAAACTTAAAGCAAATCTAAACAAAACTATGACTGAGAATGGTGAGCTTTTTCTAGGCTAGAAAAACAAATCTTATCGCATCAATTATCTTTTCATGATAAGAGACCACCAGCATCAATTATCCACAATTAAAACCCGATGCACATAATACAAGGGAATTTCCAGCTATCAAGACATGGACATATGTTTAAAAGGAAATATTTATATTTTCAGTCATTTTTAAAACAGCGCAAGAAAATATAACTTTAGAGATCAACCAAAGAAAAAGAAATGTGGGAATGAATTCGAAAAGTCTCTCACCATGAAGAGACGATTCAGTTACCAAGAATCAGTTGTGAGAAGAATCAGCATGAAACCGAAAGGGCTTAGGGGAAAGATATACAGAGTTTTTCCTTTGCAACGGGAGGATTTTTCTTGTTTTCTGCGGGGATCCGTCAGCGAGGCTCCCGTGGGAGTTTTTTCTCATAAGATAGCAATTAATTATATTGTTTAAACGGCAGCATTCTTTCAAATATGCATAATCTTGTGTACAGATACAGAGGGTCTGTAAGCCCGATATTTGCATCAAGAAATAAAGAAGACTAAGAACAAGAATAACAGTAGACGAAAGTGTTGTTTGCATGTTTGGATATATTTCATAGCCACGACTATAATTATCTCAGAAGGGTCTTAGGCTTACCTCTGATCAGTAGTATTCAACAATTCAATGATTTGAATTAGAAACCCTATGTCCTAAGAAGAGCCACTTGCATTTACAAGGAAATTTCCCAGAAAATCCGTAAGAACAAAAATTCAAAACATAAAATCAACTTCCAATCTAGTATATCTACGATTCAGAGTACATGCCACTTAACACCACGGCACTGTAGACACATTCAAGAGTAAAGGTACATCACATTATAGATTAAACCATTGTAGGAGGTATTTCAATTCGTCTCATTTTCGGTTCCTAAAACATCGACAAAACAAAAGGCTAAAAAAATATACAATGAAATAAACACGATTTCAACTCCAAAGTTTCATTTATATGCATATATTAGAAAAAGAAAATAGAAAACAGAAAAATGACATTAAGGCTTAGCATACCATCAATGCCATCGCCTCAGACTGCAATCTTTCCAAAACAAAACAAAAAATTGCTTTCACAATACCATTAGCTCTAATTCTCTATTCCTAGAATAGATCATCAAACTCTAGCCTACAAATAATTTTAACCTCATGATACACATCTGAAACTATTCTATACTAGAATAATGAAATTCTAGTAAGGTTCTTCACAAACATATAACCAGCAAACACAATGGAAATGTAAAACCGACTCCAAAGAAGCCAGCAAATTAAATTATAAACCCAAACCAAGCCCGTTATTCGCTCCCATCTAGTTAAACCCTATGCTCTATTAGAAGAAACCAAGTGACATGTTTTTTTTAATCTGAAACCAATCAAAGCTGTTGGAATATTAACTCTAACTGCTGCCGTCCCCGCCAACCACTGCCCGCTATATCACAATCAATAAATTAGTCATTGCGATACCGCGGGAGTCTTTGGTAATGTTTTATTTCAACCGCCTGCCGTACCTCCAGCCAATGCCCGCTATATCGCAATCAATAAAATATTCATTGCGATATCACGGGAGACTTCGTAGAAGTTTGTTTTACTTTTAACCGCCAGGTGTTTACCGCAGTTTACCGGGCCGTCAACTAACCGCTGCCCGCAATATCGCAATCAAGATTTTAACCATTGCGATACCGCGGGGAACTATGGAGAAAGCCGCCACCGCCAAAGGAAATATCGGGATGTGAAAGAGTTAATATTTAAGTTTGAATATTATGAAAAGGACATTGTATTAAATGCATTTTGACGGGGGAAAAATTAGTTAGGTGAATTTGAAAAATTGTATTCGTTTCCTCTCATCCGTGAAAATTCTTCACGTGACTTTTTACCTGCAGCATATATTTTGTATGTAAAATTATTTTTGACAGAAAGAATGAGAATGAGAAGAAGAAGGTGAATGTGAGCAAATAGAAAATTTACGAGCAGCAGCTCTGTGTGTTGAGAAAATTATATTTTATGTTTTTAAATTTTTACTGTGTGTGAAAACTTCCTCCTCTGCCTCTGGCCTTCACGTGGTATCAAAGCAAGTTCGAAATCGTGAGCAAATTAATTATCAAAATCAATTTTATCAAAGTAGATTATCCGGTAAATTTCAAAAATGGCAGCAAGCACAAGCTTGACAAACCCACAAATTCCACAGTTTAATGGGAAGAATTATGAGTACTGGTCAATTACCATGAAAGCACTATTTAGCTCACAGGATATATGGGATTTAGTAGAGAATGGATTTGCAGAGCCAGCAGATGCAGTAGCATACAATGCTTTAACACAAGCAGAGAAAGACTTATTAAAAGACACAAGAAAGAAAGATTCAAAGGCTTTATTTTATCTGTTTCAAGCTGTACATGAGAGCATTTTTCCAAGGATTTCAGCAGCAACAAAGTCCAAACAAGCATGGGACATACTTCAAACAGCCTATCAAGGCATGGCAAAAGTTAAAACAGCAAAGCTACAAATGCTGAGAAGAGATTTTGAAACAATATGTATGAAGGACAATGAATCTGTAGATTCATTCTACACCCAAGTCATTGGGGTGGTTAATCAAATTAGGTCTCATGGAGAAAATTTGGAAGATACCAGAGTTGTTGAAAAGATTTTAAGGAGTTTGCCCACAAAATTTCTACCGGTTGTAGTTGCTATAGAAGAGACAAAGGATCTCTCACAATTCTCAGTTGATGAGCTGTATGCATCTCTAATTTCTCATGAACAGAGGCTGAAAAGGTCAGCAGATACATCACTAGAGCATGCTTTCAAAACTCAGGCTTCAGTCAATCAAGGAAGAGGCAGAGGTAGATCAAGAGGAAGAGGAAGAAATTATTACAGAGGTGAAAGATACAGTTTATCAAGCTCAAGTGGAAGATGCAGCAATCAAGGCTCAAGCCAAAACTCATCACAGAATCAGTCACAAAATCAAAGGTATGAGAAATCTCAAGTCCAATGTCACTATTGTAAAAAATATGGGCATTATATGAATGAGTGTAGAAAGAAGCAGTATGATAATAATAGACAAAATGCAAATTTTTCAAGAGAAGGTCAAAATCAGGATTCAGATAAGAGAACAATGTTTTTAGCTTGTAATGTTGCTCAAGCAAATGAAAAAGATGTATGGTTTTTAGATTCAGGCTATAGCAATCATATGACAGGGAATCTAGAAATGTTTTCAAGTTTAAATGAGAATGTAAAGTCTGATGTTACATTGGGAAATGACAACAAAGTGTCAGTCAAAGGAAAAGGAGATGTCAATATTCTAACTAAACAGGGGGAGAAAAAGTATATTTCAGATGTGTATTTTGTGCCTGGTCTGAAACATAACTTAATAAGTGTAGGGCAACTGGTTCAAAAAGGGTATAGAGTAACTTTCAAGAATGGTATGTGCACAATTTTAGACAAATACCCAAGCAACCAGCTTATTGCAAAAGTCAGAATGACAAACAACAGAATGTTTCCCTTAAAGATAAGGCCAGATTTGAATATAAATTATGCTCAAGCACAACACTTAATGAATTCACAAATGGGTAGAGAAGAAACTACAGCAGTAGTGCAGACAATTTTTCAAGCTGAGATAAAAGATGAAAACTGGTTATGGCACCTGAGATTTGGTCATCTCAACTTTGGAGGTTTAAATTTACTTCATAGGAAAGGCATGGTCAAGGGACTACCTTTAATAGAAAAACCAGAAAGGGTATGTGAAGGATGCATTTTAGGAAAACAACACAGAGAATCATTTCCAGCAGGAAAGTCAACTAGAGCAAAAGCCCCTTTGGAAATTATACATTCAGATTTGTGTGGACCAATGCAAACACCTTCAATAGGTGGTAGTTTTTATTTTCTGACATTCATTGATGATTATTCAAGAAAAACATGGGTTTATTTTCTAAAGCAGAAAAATGAAGTGTTTGATCTGTTTCGTCAGTTCAAGAATTTGGTTGAAAAACAGAGTGGTTATTATATTAAAGTGTTGAGAACAGATAGAGGTGGTGAATATATTTCAAGAGAGTTTTTTAATTTTTGTAAGGATCATGGAATTCACAAGCAATTCACAACTAGATACACACCTCAGCAAAATGGAGTAGCTGAAAGGAAAAACAGAACAATCATGGAAATGGCTAGAAGCATGTTGAAAGCCAAACATTTGTCAAATGAATATTGGGCAGAAGCAATTTCTTGTGCAGCCTATATAATGAATAGGTGTCCAACAAAAAGTGTTATGAATATGGTACCTGAAGAAGCATGGACAGGAAGAAAACATAGTGTTACTCACATGAGAGTATTTGGATGTGTAGCATATGCACATGTGCCTGATGAATTGAGAAGGAAGCTAGATAACAAAGGAGAAAAATGCATATTTGTTGGATACAGTGAAGAATCCAAAGCTTATAAGCTCTATAATCCAACAACAAAGAAAGTTATAATCAGCAGAGATGTACAATTTGTAGAAGATGAAGCATGGGATGGAAGTATAGAGAAGACAGTCAATATTTCAGCAGTATACCTCAAGAGGAGAATGAAGTTTCAGCATCAACAAATATTCCAGCTATTGTGACTCCTACCACTCCCATTCAAGCTCAGCAAAGTGGTCCACAAGTGACACCAGCATCGACTATAAGAACAGCCTCAATCATTCAAGGAAGCAGTCCAATAAGAGGACAACAAACACCATCTACAGCAGGACCATCGGGTCCACATTCCACAAGTTCAAGTGATATGTCAAATCCTACATTGGCAAGTCTGAGAAGACAGAAAATCAGAAGCATAAGAGATATATATGAGCAAAATGAAGGTGAGAATAATTCAGATCATATTTCTCTTTGTGCATTTTATTCTCAAATAGAAGATCCAGTTCATTTTGAAGATGCAGTCAAAGATGATAAATGGGTAAGTGCTATGGATGAAGAGATTGAAGCAATTGAAAAGAATCAGACATGGGAACTAGTCAGTCTTCCAAAAGACAAAGATGTTATTGGAGTGAAATGGGTTTACAAAACCAAATTGAATGAAAAAGATGAAGTTCAAAAGCTTAAAGCAAGATTGGTTGTAAAGGGCTATTCACAACAACCTGGAATTGATTACAATGAGACATTTGCACCTGTAGCACGATTGGATACTATAAGGATGATTTTAGCATTAGCAGCTCAGAATAAGTGGTCTGTATCTCAAATGGATGTAAAGTCAGCTTTTTTAAATGGTTATTTAGAAGAAGAAGTTTATATGGAACAGCCACCTGGGTATGAAGTTTTGGGTCAAGAAGACAAAGTTTACAAATTGAAAAAGGCACTGTATGGATTGAAGCAAGCCCCAAGAGCTTGGTACAGCAGAATAGACAGTTATCTTTTGTAGAATGGATTTAATAGATGTAGCAGTGAGCCCACACTGTATACAAAAATGAATGAAGAAGGTAAAATACTAATAGTAGGCTTATATGTGGATGATTTAATTTTCACTGGCAATTTGTCAATTGATCTGTTCAAGACAGACATGAAGAAAGAATTTGAAGTGACAGACTTAGGTCTGATGAAGTATTTTTTGGGCATTGAGGTGAATCAAAATGAAAATGGTATTTTTATTTCACAGTCAAAATATGCAAATGACATTTTGAAGAGGTTTAATATGATGAAGTGCAAACCTGCACCAACACCTACAGTGACAGGTCTGAAACTAAGCAAGGAAGATAGAGGGTCTAATGTTGATCCAACTTTGTTTAAGCAATGAAGAGGGATATTAGAAACCCAAACCCTTCTGAGACAATGCGGCTGTCAATGGGCTTGGCCAATGCTTCGATTTGATTACAAGTTCCCTGTGCCCTGTGCATTATGGGCTTATTCGCACTACTGCTGCTGTTGTTAGAACTCATCTTTCTCAGTGAGAAAGAAATAAGTTACATGCCCGCAGATCGCAGAAAAACCAAACAACGAAACGAATCTCAATGGTAATGTGCAAAATAATAATCAATCACCCACGGATCCACGCAGACAAAATCACTGCGCTGCCTGCTTTTATGAAAGCATACGAGTCGAATGCATTTGTACGGACAAGGGACTTCCGATACAGCCCGCAGTTTTTAACATTCAAGTTCGGTGGTCCTCATGAAGTGGACGGCATAACTCTGGCAAATCGTAGTTACGATTTTACCACATGTCCGTGTAAAATCTTTGATCTGAGAGGGAAAAACTATTGTTTAACATGACATTAAAGCTTTGAACTCTCTGCATTAATTTTTTTTTTAAATATTGGCACAACAATACAACCACACAGACACAAAGAACTATACCTAACACAGCTAAACAGCACAGATCGGACAAAAATTAAACGTAGATTTATTACCTCACTCACTTATTTTAGGAGGAACAATCACATTACCTGCTTAAAGATATTTTCTGTTCACATTTTGTATCCATGGCAATCAAAACAATGCAAATATATCATGAAATAAAAAACATTTCCAACAATCATATGGGTAGATAATGTGGGGTAAATAAGTATTTCATTATTCAAAAATAAAAAATACTTTCAGATTAATCATATTTTCTGCACAAAATAAAGAAACATAATCATAAATAAAAGCAAAAATATTTGAAGATCTAATACACATAGAAAAGGTATTTAAGACAATGATATGAAAAGAAACATTATATAAAATGACAGCAAACCCTCAAACTTGTCATGTGCCAAGCACAAAGTTACCTTCCACACTAGGCATGAAAACTATACCATTAAAAAATAAAATTTACACTCGAGAATAACCACATATTTTATACAAAACAGAAAATACAATCATAAATAGATATAAGAAAGCCTCACTCACATTGAAGACCATTGGCTCAGAAGAAAATTAAGCAAAAATACCTCTCTGCTTGAACAAAATGTATCTTGTATATACTTGTATAACAATCACACACACTCACACAAAATCTATAAAAATACATGCACAGTCACACAAATATTAAAAAATAATTTATTTTTTATTCTCTACAATATTCATATATGGAAACATTAGAAAATAGTATATTTTCTTACTAAATGACATTTTATTAGCTTGCTGTCACATAAATTATACATGATATGTCTACATACATATAAACTTTCCAAAATAAATTAACTTCTTCTTGGATGATATTTGATTGATTATAAATTTATATTTTCCTAATAAAATATAAAAAAAAATATTTTACAACAAACCAATTAAACTATCATAAATCTTTATATTTTAAATTGCACAAATTAAAATAGTAGATAAACAAAAAAAAATTATAACTATCCATTAACATCTAATTTAAAAAAAAATAAATCAAATTTTCTATGAAATTTTTTTAATTTAAATTGAAAACCATAGTGAAAGTATTAAAAAAAATCTAACCCGACTAATAACAAATTATTGTAACTGTTGGTTTTGTACTGATACAAATTCATAAATTACGAAATAAGTAAATAAATTGTTTGATGCATACTATCCTACGAAGTCCGTATGCGGTCCTTTTGCTTTGATTTTATGCCAACTTGCCGGCCTTCACGCAATTTATCTGTGAATTCATAATTACGAACTAACTAATAAAAAGACTGAGTGATGCTCACATGCGGACTTTCTGCTTTGATATTATTCCAGAATTCCGCGCCATTATTCAACTTATCGGTTTTATAGCCGCTGTAGTGGAACTTCGCTAGTCTTGTAAGCCATTTTAATCCCTCTGGAACTTTATACAGTTGCGGACAAAATCCTACATAGAAGTCCTCCAGGACGGCCATCGCTCCCTCCTCCAAATCCGGCAGCTCCTCCAAAAGAGAGAAATTCTGAATAGTCAGATATCGTAGCTTGGGAAACCCGGAGGACTTTCCAAACGCCTTTGGTATTTTTGTAAAACTGTTATTACAATCTAAAAACAACCTTATCAAGTTGGGCATTGCTTCTAATTCCGGAAAATTGCTAGATTCACAGGCCACTAATTTGAGATGCGTCAGATTTCTTAGCCCACACACCCAATTTGTGACAGCAAATTTCATCAGTTTAAGTGTTTGTAGATACTGCAGGGCAGAGGGATTCTGCGCTAGATGTGATGCACTAGATGAAGTAGATTTAATTGACAGATGCAGCATCTTGAGTAACTTAGCAAGGTCTCCGTTTCCGGGACTACTCAACTGCATTTCATCTTTAACTTCTATGCTTAACTCCTGAAGACAGGTTAATTTGGCAACATCCTCCAACTTTAACAATCCATCGTCTTGACCAGAGAGCCTCACCTCATTCGATCTCAATACCCGCAAAGATACCAGCTCTGATATTCCCTTCGGCAGACTCACCAGCTGATGATTGCAATCAATTATATTGAGATGCTGTAGACACTTGAGTTCACTGATCCAGCAACAGGAGACTCTTAAGACCTTTCACACAGATTGGTACCTCTTTAATTTCTGTGCATGATAAATTTAAAAGCTTGAGAAGTCTTAGCTTTCCAACACAGCCGGGCAATGTGGAGATCTTACTTTTGCTTAAGTCGAGAACCCTTAATGATCTCACGGGACTGAAGAATTTTTTCTCAATTTTTTCAATGGGGTTTTGATATAATGACAGAGTGCGAAGAGACATGTGACAAGATGCCCTCCGTTGATCGATGACTACGTCATCTTTCTCCTTTTTGCCCAGTAAAATTCTTTTTGCAGATGTGATGGCACCATCAACAGCAAATGTACATCGGTTGCTTCTAGATATATCAATTGCCAGATCGTGCAGCAAGTCATGGACCTTGCAATGTTTGACAAGATGCTCATCCTCCTCTACTTCAAGCAAGCACAGCTTGACCAACTGATCAACATAACCGCAAGCAACTTCCCACTGGTTTTGCCCTTCACACTGCTGTTTATCATGAGGGATGAACCCTTCCGCTATCCAGAGATTTATGAGATATTCCATATCTATTAACTTATAGTCAGGAAAGAATGATAAATAAGAAAAACAGGGCTTAAGAGCTGGCTCCAAGAAGTCATAACTCAGTCTAAGAGTCTCCATAACTTGTTTTTTCTCATCACTGTCAGTTTTCCTCAGCTGATCTAATTTGAATGTCCACTGTCTTCTATCTTCGATTTTGTAGAAAGAAGCTCCTAATATCTTGAGAGCCAGTGGTAAGCGGTTGCATTGCTTTTCAACTTCAGAAGCTATCGCTTGAAGGTGACCTGGGGGGCGATTACCTCCGAAAGCATGCGCACAGAACAGCCGCCAACTATCTTGCTCTGATAAGGGCTCCATCTTGTAAGCGACAGCGCGAAGCTTTTCGGAAACTTCCATACTCCTGGTTGTAACTAATACTTTACATTGACTTTCATGGTAAATAGGAAGACCAAGGAGCTTAATGATATTATCCTGTTCTGAATACCTCCAGACGTCATCCAACACGATCAAAGACTTCGTTCCTTCTAAACGGGCAAGAATCAGCTCCGCCGCTCGCTCTTCAGTTACATCCTTAACGGTATCCTTCAAATCTCCCATGTGTGACGCTAAATCACACTGTAATTTATGAACAGAATATGACTGTGATATGGAAAGCCAGATTGAATGCTTATAGTCTTTTCTTGTTCTGTGAAGAACGCTTTGGAGAAGAAATGTCTTACCTACTCCGCCTTGTCCCACCACGGAAATGACAGAAGCAGCTGAGTCATCTATCATGGTAATGAGCTTTTCAAGCTTGGGCTCAATCCCTACAGGGCGTGAATCACGGGACGGGTGACAATTCTCCTTCACCGCTGCACTGCTGGACTGTTGTTCGGCTTGTTGCGGCAGTAAATCCCGGAACAGATTCTGCTCGTTTCCATTTGCAATAATTGTCAATTTTTTGTTTAAGCTTTTGAATTCTTTTTCCCAGTTTAAAGCGCAACCTTAAATTATGTCCAGTTATACTGTCAGTGTAAAGAGGGCGAACAACACACTCTTCAACAATGTCCTCTGCGTCCCAGGCAATAACCCTCAAGCGGTCCAGCAATCTTTCGACGCGCTTATCTTGCACAGCCGATGAATCCGCATATTGGAGATGACCTTTTATACTTATGAGTTTCTCCTGCAACCATTCAAAATCCTGAGTGAAGTTGTAAACCAGCTATATCTCTTCAGCTGCTGTTTGAGCTATCGCCTCAGCAATTTTGCCAATAACAGTAGTTAGAATTTCCATTATTAACCTGTTATTACTAATAGTGAGAGTGGATGTAGAATGTCTCTCAAATTCGTTTCCACGCCCAACTACAACAGATCGAAGTTGCTTAAGGATGCGTTAAAACAACTTGAACTTTCTATCTCTGTGTTTTATGTGCGTGTTGCCCTAAAACTTACAAGCGCGAGAAAACTTATTCTGTAGAGTTTGCGGACGAAAAATACTAAATGGGTACTTTAACATGTTGACATGACCCCACCAACGAGTAAGTACTTTTGCATTAAAATTGTATAAAGTAATTAATTCATAGTAGGGTTAAAGTAAATAAAGCAATTAACCTATGTTTAATATGAACTACCAATCCTTTATGGATTGTTTTATAAATTCAACTACTTGAACTTACGAGTATCTCATATGCAAAATGATACTTTATTAGTGATTCTTTATATTCACATATTTTATCATACGTGGAGAAACCTCTAGAGAATGATCGGAGGACATGCCTTTCAATATTTTGTATGGGTAATTAAATGAGATATAGGGAACATAATTATAAATTATCTATATTTTTAGATGTCTTAGTTGAGACAACGAAAAACCATTAGAGCGAAGCTTTATGTTGAAAATTTCTAAGGAAAGTGTGTTTGAATAGGTTGAGCAGTTAAGCCCATAAGGACCTAGTACAACACTGATGAGGGTGGTCAAGCACACTCAATTGATGTAAAATTGATACAAAATCATCCATCTCAAGCACACTCAATTGATGTAAAATTGATACAAAATCATCCATCTCAATTAGTCATCCTAATCCAAATCGTAAACATTATTGATGTAATGTTGAAAATTGCATCCTATGAAATTTCATATTCCATAGCCCCCCTCTTTCAATAATTAAAGACAATAATGCAATATCCCTTTCAATCTAGCCTTAATTTAATTTTTAATTTCCTTAATTTATTTTCTTCTCGATGTTAAGGTGAATTCATGTTGTGGATTACCATGCGTTGTGCACACGTTTCCATGTTGCATGAACATCCCAAAAATTTATTCTCGATTCTAGTAGTTGTTTGGATGTTATACTTTTGCCTATCTATGAGTGTAATGACTTTGTATCTTGTAGCCACATTGAAACAACAATTTGCATGACTATGCCATGTCCAGACTCTTCATTTTGGTATCTCTCACTATCAATCTTGATCAATCTTGCATTATTTTCTCATTCTCAATAAATTTCTCACATTCTAAGATCTTTCAATCTCTCTTGCATTTTCGCAACCATTTCTTCACCATATCCATTACATTTTTTCTCTCTATGTTGAAGCTGTTGCATTATTGGAACATCATTTTAAATCTTGGAGATTGCATCCTCTCCCTAAAGTAGTCGAGGGTTATTCACCCCTTGAGATCGGGCCATTTCAAGGGTGTTGAATTTCCTCCTCTACATTTTGGTGAACCTGACATGAACTCATCTTTGCTCTAGAGTCTATCAAAATTTTATTCTTTTTTTATTCCTTTTTTGGACTGATTGTTGTGATATTATTCTGACTTTCAATACCCAACCTGGAACTTCCAACCATGTAGTTAAAAGAAGCATTCCAAACTCAGACATAGGTTCAAGATGTCAGTTCAATCCAACCTATCAAGGTCCTAACTTGGAACACTTCACTATGTATATATATCACTTCACTATACGCCTCCTTGCATTTTGTTTTTCCATCTATAAATGTTAAAATAAATTCTCAACCAAAGCACTCCCTCAAGCTCTTCTTCTCCTATAGACCAAAAATCTACTCTTAGGAGGGTGCATTTAAAGAGTTTGAGGACTTTATAAATCATGATAACTTGTAACTCAAGATGTTCCTATTATCAGTGGTGATATGCATACCCATGTCTCGTCATTTACTACTATGTTTAGTGATTTTCTCTATCATGATGAGTTGTTAAGAAAACTATTCCTGTGGTCTCTTAAGGAAACTAAGTTGGAGTGGTTTTTCTCCCTTGAAAATTCTATATCCACCTTCAAGAAATTAATCAATCAATTCTTACAATAGTTTTAGGCTAACATTGGGATGAAGGTCACCTTTACTAATATCGTCCATTTTAAGTAAGGGACTCATGGGTGTTAAAAATATGTGAATAGATTAAATGCTCAGAGAATTAAATCAAAAACAGACAAAATAACATAGCATGTACCTTGGGAAAACCCTCCTCTTAAGGGAGAAAAACACAGCAACAAAGATCTCTCTTATATATATGAAGCAACAGTGGCAATCTTTACAAATTACAATGTGGTCTAACTCAAGACCAATATGCAGTACCTGGTAATGAATAAAATACAGATAAGAACCTTTAGATCACACCTGGCACTAGTAGAATACAGAGTTGACAATGTTCGCTTTGCACTAGAAAATCAACACTATGCAGTGTTCGCACTTGCTTGTTGAACTTATCTCTCCGACAGGCTCGCACTTGATGAATGTCACTGGTCTGATAAGTTCAATGATAAGCCTCTAACAAGTTCACACTTTTCCAATCTGGTGAATTCGATGATGAACCTCAGATAAGTTCGCATTAAACAATATTGTATCTATGCTTAGATCACAACCAAATTCGCATGAGATCAACAGTTGAGATTGCGCTGAGATCAAACTTCAGTATGACTTGAGCTAGTAAATTCACTGATCAACTTTCGCACTAGTCTTAGCAGAGTACGCACTCAAGAATATGTTTTACTGATCTGTTTCTTTGATGCATTGAACAAAGGATGGACAACCTGAATTCGCACTGAAATATCAGTTGTATTTGCACTTTTTGGTGTCTGATATGTATGCACTTGAGTAAGCAATTAGACTGAACAAGGATGATGAGCATGGACGAATCGCAGTCAATATATACAAGATGAAGTGGGAGAGATGCCTCCCTTCATAACTTTTATGTCGGCCTTTGTAAAATCGCATCTTATTCTTTATTGAAGTCGGCTTTGATAAGTGTTCACACCTCTTCACAAGAGGTTGGCCACCTTGTGAAATATCCTTTAATAATAGTCAGCTTCAGTTAAATATGTTCTAATAAAAATCAACTTGATTTCTTTTATGTCGGCCATGAGATGATCATAATACAAGACAATGAATGCAAATTGAATAGCCAACGACTATCTTCAATTTACGTCTTCCAAGAAAATGCTGAGCTGGAAGGAGCTACCGAAGCTGCTAATACATTAACAATGGGAAGGTGACCAATTTGATTGCTTGCTAGAAATATTTATTTTCTTAGATCTGTTATGCCTAGCTTGATTCTGATCTCCAACATGTGTTTATGGGAAATCTATAGCTAACATTAAGTTAAGAAGTTATCTTAATGAAATATCCATCTTTTGAACATATATGTATAATTCTTAGAGACTAGAAGTAGACATGATGACATAGTACTGGGGTTGCTCATTGTCCTCCCATCTCGATAGTCAGAAAACTATGTCTATTTTTGGAGAGTCCAAAAAGAATAAGGTAGTAATGAATGTGGTTTTTGTTTCTACTGAAAGAGAGCACTACATGGCATAACAAAATTTTCAAAAAATTATTTGAATCTTATACCAGTATTCTTGAAAAGTTTCCTGATGACAAAACATATCCCAATTGGTAGAATGTACAAAATTTCTTCCAATATCATTGAGTCCTAGGACATGAAACTGAATATTGTGTGCATCTTTGACATGTAATCCAAGACCGCATAGATAGCAATGCCATCTAACTCAGTGATACAAGAAAAAAAAAATCTATAGCTAGGATAATAACAAAGTACAAATCTAAATAGATCCATTTTCTTCTCATTCTACTAATCTAATCACAATTTCATCCATTTCTTCTGAACCCAACTATTTTATGTATGTGAACATGGTCTTGTTCGCCTTCATTCCTTCCAAGATTCATGCGGATAAAATTCCTGATATAAAATTTACATCACTCGACTTCCCCCTTAATAGGGAGCCTTAACCTTTATATGTCCCCACTCTTGTCAACGACAACATAGTTATTGGTGTTATGGTTGACCCTGTTAGTGTGGTTAATGTCATTACAAAGAAAACACTCTTTATTAATTGAAATAAAGAAAAAGAGGGTGCAATCACCAAATGAGATTAACAAATGGGTGCACTAGATTTTTTGATTAGTTGTTTCACTCAATTATGAGGGGTATAATGCATAAATAACAATCATAAAACAAACCTAATTTATATAACAGTAAAATTGTAGGTCTTAAGATGCTAAAATTATGTTTACCTTTTTGAAGAAGTGTTATTTTGGTCCTTACTAAGGATTCATTCGCCCAGTGGCAAATGGATCCTTGCTAAGGTTCTAGAAAAGTGATTTCTAGGTCCAATTCATTGATCCTAGGTGTTCGGTCCCAAAATTCAGAAATAAATTTTGTAGCTTATTTTCTGTGATATTGCAAGAAAGGTGACAACTTTGACAACTTTGCAACTTTGAATTTTTTAATTTCTCCAATTGATCATCAACCTAAAACCTGCAATCATGCATCAATGAGAGGGAAATTTTTGACTTTTAGGGACTAGGGTTTTCCTTTGTCAAACCCCATTTTGGTAATTAAACCTTGTAATGAAATAATGCATAAAAGGAAAGATGAATGACCAATGTAATGTTGTAACTCACCAATCCTCAATTGACCCTTGGAGTACAAATCAACAATCTTGTATGAAGTAGCCTTTATGAATCTAGATCTTGATCCCCACACTTGATTACAAACAACAGGTCTTGAATATGCTTGAATTAGATCCTCAATGATCAACAACACGCATGATGCACAATGCCTTTGACATTATGAAATAGATCTTTAATTGCTACAATAAGCTTCAATAATTTTCCCTTGAATTCCTTTGAAATTCTCTATAGTTCTCTTGTAAAAGTACTCTTAATTTCTTATGAAATTATAGGACGAGATTATGTGAGTTAACCTTATATTTATACTTAACTTGAGATTTAATCTTGAAATTCAAATAACACAAGTTGAGGTTAGATCTAGGATTTGAAATTATTAAAATCCCACCAAAAACACATCCCAATTAGGGTTTCCTAAGTTAGTGAGGACCCATTATCCATAGGGTGAATGGGTTCTTGCATACCTAACTAGGACCTATTTTGGGGAATGTGAAATGTCATGTCAAAAGGGGGGTCCTAAGACCTAGTGAGGACCCATTCGCTAGGTGGAGAATGGGTCCTAGGTCACTATCCTAGGACACAAAACTTATAAAATTAAGCGTTGTGAAATATTATTAATGAGTTTTAGGCTTTATCCTTGAGAAAATGCAATAAATTAGGCTTCGATATCAATTTAAGGGGCAATTAAGCTCAATTAACCTCAACTAATTAATTAAAGCCCTAGATTAGTGTGAAAGTGTAAAGATACACTTTACAACACCTGAAATAAGACATCATTAAGTCCATTTTTATGAAAAAGGGTCATATAATTTATGTGAATGTGTAAAACACATTACAACACTAAATCAAGCCAACATTAGGCTCATTTATTATTAATTATTCTCAAATTAAGTAAAAAGGGATACTTTTTCTGATACTACATTAATGGTTTATAAAAAGAGAATTATGAGGAATGAAAGGTTGTAATCAACACTCATGAGGGCATCATTGTACCACCCATGTAAATGAAGAAAATAGGTGTTCTAAAGGCCAAGTTCACCAAAATAAAATGAAGAAAATAGGTGCTCCATATTTTGGAAGGTGGAACACAAGCTAGGTGTTTAGGGGACCTAGACCAATTTTCTTAAGGTTTCATTCAAGGAAAACCTAGAGATATCAATCCAAGGATAGAATAACGGAAAGATATCTGCTAAGATGGATGTCCTGGGGTGCAATTAAAGACTAAAAGAGGGCTCTCCACCATGCCAGTGCTTGGAAAGACAAGAAATGTAAAAGATATTCAAAATCTAACTATATGACCTAAATTATGAAACTACAATGTAGAATAAAACACTGAGAACGATAAGAGGGCCACCTAGAAGAAGGATGAGGTCAAAACAAGGTTCAAAACCCTAAAATTTTGATATTTAATGTCCACTAGAACTCATACGCTAGTCTGGGCGATTTAGTCCCAGACTAAGGTTTTTGTGCAAAAACTAGAATCTATCAAAGACTATTATGAACCTACTGAAACCTAAAAAATGGTACTATTGGGACTCATAAGATAGAAGTGGTGGTTTATTCCCAGTATTAGGTTTTCGCTAAAATTTTGTTACTCTTTGGTTATCTCCTATAACTTCCTTCATGCTATATCTCTTAGTCAGAAACATTGATTTGCAACCTATAGGTGACTTTCTGTGATCTTGCAAGTAAGGAGACAACTCCAACAACTTTCTCCAGTCTTGTAACTTAGTCTTCAAAGATCCTTGAATCTCTAAGACACCTAGATCTATAATCACACATGTAGAGAGAGAGAAACTTGTCGATTGTTACGAAATATGGGTTTTCCTTGGTTAGACCCTATGATGAAACAATGAAATGTGAACATGAAACATGAAATATGAAACATGAACAATGGTACCTTGAATTATTTCTTGAGATGTAAATATTGATCTTGGATTTTGAATGCTACATCACAACACTAGCTCAATAACATGCTTGATGCTTGATGACCTTGACACGATAATGGATCTTGAATTGCTGCAACAAATAATGGAGAAGTCTAATCTTGAATGCTTTAGAAATTCTCTTGTCAAATATCTAATGCTTTTTTCATCACCAAATTTCTGTTAGGAATTCTCTCTTGAAAGTATTAGGTGAAAATGACTGAACGAACCTTGTATTTGTAATTATTTATGCCAAATTTCCTGAAATTAAAACACTACAAGCTGACATTAGATGTAGGAAGATAATATCCCACTAAGAAATTAATTTAAATTAGGTCTTGATTAGAGTGGGAATCATATGCCCAAGGTGGCATATGAGCCCTAGTGGCTCAAAACTAGGGCACAAACTCTAATACATGTCTTGTTTAATGTGAAATTCAAAATCAGGTCCCAGGATCTAGGTGGGAGTCATATGCCCAAGGTGGTGAATGATTCCCAAACCACTAAATCTGGAACACATGACCCAAAAGATTTAATTATGATTGGTTATTTGGTGTATCAGGATTATCTTTGGAAAAATGCATTTAATAAGGCTTGTGGATGCAAAATAGGGAAAATTAAGGCATAGATAAGCCCAATTAATTAATAAAACCCTAGTTTAGTGTGAAAGTGTTAGGATACACTTCACAACACCCTAAATAAGGAACCTTTAAGTCCATTTAGTTTAAAAATGGCCCTAAACATAGTGTGAAGGTGTGAATAAATACACTTTTCAACACTAAATTAACGAAAAATTAAGTCTATTTATTCTAAGAGGGCCCCAAACCTAATGTGAATGTGTAAAACACATTAAAACACTAGATAAAGGAAACATTAGGTTCAATTTAATGTTAATCATTGCCAAATTAAAGTGTGAAAATGAAAAGGGGTACATTTTTCTACACTACATTTAGCCCCCACTTTAGTGAGAGGAGGAACTTGCTTCAAACTTGTTGTGCATGTTTTGCACACACGCCCCGCCGTAGGCAGGGACCCCCTTTTTTTTGCTCCTGACAGGCTGCTTTGCTCCTGTCTTGTTTTGCATGCCCCATTTCCAAGCCCAAATTGGTCATGTGCCATCAAACGATCAAATTCCCCTACCCATATTCACCTACTTGGGGTATTAAAATCTGTGGAGAAATAAAGTCCCCCATCCCTTTCTACCTTTTGTCTTGCTTTCACTGTTTCAGAAACATCCATGGACCCCTGTCGGTCCAGTTTCCACATTTTTGGCTTTGGGGACAACCTTTTGGTAGATTTGGCATGTGTTTGGGGTGTTTCAATGAACTGCCAAGGTTTCATCAACGTTTCATTAAGTTTCGATGGTTTTGGAGCTTTCCCTCCGGAATTCCCTTCCTCCTTGGCTATTTTGAAACATCTGTGGACCCTCGTCACTCCCGTTTCCTCAATTTTGACTTTGGGATCACCCTTTTTTAGATCTGGGATGTGCTTGATGTGCTTAAATGAACTGCCGAGGTTCCGTCAAAGTTTGGTTAAGTTTCGGTGGTTTCGGAGCTTCATCCCCCTTTTGCTGTTTTGAAACTTCCGATGGATGCCTCCTTCCCAGCCTCTGGAGCCCGGCCCCTCTGTGGCCGTTTCTGGGGTTCTGCCTCTCCGTCGTCGTTTTGGAACTTCTAGCGGCCACCTCCCTCCCGGCCTTCGGAGCCTGGCCCCTCCGTGGCCGTTTCTGAATATCTGCCTCTCCGTGGCCATTTTGGAACTTCCTGCAGCCACCTCCCTCCAGCCCTTCGGAACCCGAGCCCTCTGTGACCGTTTCTGGGGCTCCATCCCTCCTTGTCTATTTTGAACATCCGGAAGCCTGCCTCCTTCCCTGCTCTTTTGAACATCCGGGAGCCTGCCTCCTTCCCGGCTATTTTGAACATCAGGGAGTTCGCCTTCTCCCTAGCTATTTTGAACATCCGGGAGCCTGCCTCCTTCCTGACTATTTTGAACATTCTGGAGTCTACCTTCTTCCCGGCTGTTTTGGATTTCGTCCACTGTCTGCCTTCTGGCTTTCTTCCGCCATTTTTTTGCCCTTTGGCGCTCGCACCCTTGAAACACGCATTAATGTTTATGGTCCAAATGAGCTCCAAATATGAATATCAATATATTTTGATGATGCATGGATAGATCTAACCGAAAATTTGTAGGTTTGACTGACATTTTCCTTAACTCATGTATAAATGCACTTACGACACTTCGTGTTTAGAGGAGTCAAGAAGCCTTCTGTAGGTCTATCGAAGAGGCTCATTGAGGGAGTTGTCCTACCTTTTTCCAGATGAAGATGATTTCTAAGGAGCTTTCTACCCGAATCAGAGGCTGCCAATCCATTGATGCCAATTGTCAATGAGCTTGTTTGATCCAAGGAAGACCACTGCAAGCACATCAAGCAAAAGGAAGCTTTTAGGCAATTTCAGCTGCAGTGAAAAGGGCAATCAGCTAAATGACAAAATTGCTATAGTGACTGGCACTAGATGACAAAATAGGGAAAAGACAAGGAATGTATTTTAAATTGCTAGATAATGAGGGGTAGAAGAAACCCTAATGTAATTGAATCTGAGCCACTCAATACAAATTAATCCTAGCCATTCATTTGGGCTTTGGAAAACTATAAATAGGGGCTTGCCCCTCATTTGTAAGGGTTGGAGAATTGATGTAAATACATTCTACAATAATAAAAAGCAGCATTGCATGATTTATGGGTGTTCCTTTTGAGTTTTCTCTTTATGTATGCATAGTTCACCTTCCATGTTAGTTTTAGTGTTAGTTTCTTGAATGGGAGTGGTGATGGTGTTTGCTGTTTTAGTATTTGATGGATTTTCAGCTCATGCTTTTTGTGGTTCATTGATGATGAGTCACTTTGCAAAGCTAGTCTGAGCTCATTACTTCATTGCTGCAACTTAGTTCAATTACATGTGCAAGATGTGCATGTGCAATTTGAAAATCTGTAGTCCTTAGAAGATTGCACTAGTTTTGTGCAACTGTAGGTTTCTCTTGGCCAAGCAAAACCCAACTTAGGAAGTCTGTCTACTTTAGCAGCCACCATTGTTACTGTTCATTCATAGCTTAGGATTAGAATAGCTTTCTTAACCCTTCTCCTTTGCTATTTTTTTTAATCCTTGGTTAGAGTAGGACCCAAAGCATCACCATGAAGCTAAATTAGATGAATTTGATGAGTTTCAACTTGCTGTTTTCAGTGGACAGCCACTGTTCATTCACTTTCAACACTTTGAAACTGCATTTGCAAACCCAACTTCCATGCTTTATAACTCATCTGTAAGATGGCCTTGTGATTCCAGCAAATCACATAAAACTACTGAGGTATCTAAGCACTCTCATGACTTGACATTTAAGAGACATTGGGATAGTGTTCTGCAATTTGATTGTGGGAGATTGTCTTTCATGAGAGGTAGTGCACCTACGCACTGTCCGTGTTGAGAAGTGCATAAAAACACCATCAATAGAACTGGCGCTGGAAGGAGGGCTTGACATGTTGAGGCTACGAAGTTGAAAGTTGGAAGTTGAGAAATGAACTTTCAGGAAGAAATCTGAGATAGGGAGATCTCTTTCAATTCAAAAGTCAGAAAATTTTGAAGACAAACAAGAGCTGAGTCGAAATGGAGCAGCATTTGCAAATCAATATCACTCAGCTGCATGCAAATTTGAACAAGAGACTGAAGAAGCCATTGGAGCAATTTGCATTGGGGGATAGATGTCGGATCCATTGCACTTGTAGGCATAGTGAATTGGGGTGTCTAACATTCTTGGATAGAATTGAGAAGGTCTTGTAGGGAGAAATTCCCTTTTGGGAAATATATTAGCCTTTAGCCCTTGCAAACTCGAAGGAAGAATTGACAGCCATGGCAGCCAAGGCATTCAAGGAGCTGATCAAGGAACATTTGAGTAGCAAGGATGGACCAAGATTGGAGGAAATATTAATGTCTTGTTGGTGTGTATTTCACAATGCACCCCATTCTGAATTCACTTGCTCGTCATGCACAAAAATCATCGCTCAAGCTAGGGGTTGTTCGAACAAGTTGGAGCAGCCAACTCTCAATGAAGAGGAGTTGTCCAATGAGGCAGAAGAGTTGTCAACATCCGGAGGACAGCAAAATAAAGATGAACCAAGAAATTTGACGCAAGTTGGTGTTGGGACAGCAGACATAGAAAATGAAAACCAAGAGGGAGGAGCTAAAAGTCTTGGGACAGCAAATTGCATTGATGAAAATCTGATTGTAACCAATTTAGTAGGTTTTCCCTCCATTGAAGAAGAGCAGTCCTCCACTCAAGAAGAGGAACGAATGGAAATTGAAGATGAATTAACAGAATTTGCAGCAGTATATGCTAGGACAACCAACGCAAATGCTGAAAATCAAGAAGAGGAGGTTGAAAGCCTTAGGGCAGCAGAAGGAGATGATCAAAGCATGAGCAAAATCAGGCCAGAAGACCTCTCCTTCTTAAATGGCAGTGATTGAGAATCTGAAAATGTAGATTTGGGGGAGTGGGAACAACCACTCACTATGGCTGTCTACCATCATGCTTCTTTTTCAAGTGATGAGGAGGACCCGATCATGGATAGATATGACCAACTAGTCTCCAGACTAGTGAGGGATTGGACTGAGTTAAAATACCAAGTTGATTTGGAGATATTGCTGCTCCCAAATTGGTGTCGACTCCATGATTCATCACACTCAGAGCTCACATGTAAGTTATGCCAAGAGGCCATTGAGCAAGTCAAGGGACAAGGGGCACAACCAAGCACACCACCTCCCGCAGCCACTTCAAGGGTTGAGGAAAAGACCAAATCCCAAATCAAGTGATGGCTTAGCTGAAGGCAGACATCAAGAGGATGTTGGGGCAGTAATAGAGGGATAGCAATACAGTCTCAGACTTCTGAGTGATGGAGTAGATAAAGAGGGAATGCTGTCCACCAGTCACCAAGAAGTTCTTCCTCTTGAAGAGTAGTTGCGCACCATGGACGATGGATTTTTTGGCGAGTCTTCAGAGGGAAATTGTGTAGTATACTTTGGTCCCCTTGATGAGGTTCCATCAATTGATGACTTTTTTCCATTAGGAGCTGCACTACGAAGGTATGCTCATGCTGAGGAAGAGCACATCCCAGAAAATGGTAGCGATGAATACATAATCCATGAGCCCCCGAACGGTGATGCACTAGAGTTTCCAGATTGGGAGAGGAGCTCCTTCTCCATTTATAGCGATAGTGACCAAGAGGAAACAAGTGGATGCCATGAGGAGATACATGAACAACAAAAGGAAGAAGATAAAGGTGGAGGTGTTTCGATGGCTCCCAACAAATATGATGAGCTTGGTCAACCGCGGGCTACAACTAAGGGTCCTTCCATCTCAATCTTTCCAGATTTTCCTTCACAACTAGAGAGATGCAATAGGATAGATTTGCGTATGTCATCATCCCATGACACTGAACATCACGAAAATAAGTCTAACACCTGGGAAAGGAGATGGGACAGCATGTTGCCCCTTGAAGACAACAACCAAGAAGAGGTTTTGGCAACGGAAACCCACACAGATGAGGTGTACTTCCTCGAAGAACAACCAATTGGGGCTGTGGATCTGTCTCACAGCTTGGAAGAGTTGTTTGCTGCCCCGTCCTCCCAGCCTTATGCACGCTTAATGTCCAAAGTGCTGCACCCTCCACCGCACCCACCCGAGGCTGTCAATGCAACAATCAAGGATGTTATGCTTGCTCTCGACTGTCCAACATTGCCACCTCCATATGACAACATCCAGGTTTTATCCTTCCTTGCCCCTATCATTTCTCATAACTGCACTTATTATTTTGATTATGGGAATAAGGGAAAATGAACATGTTTATGGATTAACCATGGGTTCAATGAGCCTTCTCAATTGCTGATTTTTCATGATGATGCAATTGAACTTGAGTGCTGCAATGGTGAATTTCTTTTTTTAGAATATAAAGATAAATTTGCATGGTTAAGAATGATAACGATTGCCAGTTTGCTTGTGCATGCTTTGCAAAATCCAATGAACGTTAATGTCAGCTCACCCTACCTGAACATAGTGCTTTGTAAATATCTTTGTACATAGCTCATTTTTGAGTAGTATAGGTTTCCTGTAAATACTCTGCTTTCCTGCTTTCCTTAGGTTAGTTGGTTTGTGTAGGTTGCTTGCTTTGTTTGCTTTTTGTTTTCTTTTGTTTTTCTATTGCTTTGCTTGGGGTCCCTTTGCTTTTAGTTGGGACCATCTGTGCGCACAACAACCATACTTATCGCTTGGGGTTGTTTTACGTATTTCTTTGTCAAACTCTAATCAAGTCTTCAGAGTGGATGGTGAAGGTCTTCTATTAGTGTCAAGCGATCTGGGTGTTTAATTCAAAGAGGATAAGTTGTTGGTTTAGTCTGACTTTGACATATTCTAAAATCTTATAGCTCTTACACATCTTAAGAATTTGACGGTCACTATATGGCCTTTTGTGAAGTCTAGTTAAGTGAAAAATCTAAAATTCTGCTAAGCCCCCAAGATACAACATCCTATGTCAAACCAACATAAGCACAAAAGGGACACATACAAGGTGTACTATATGCAATAAAACAAGATACACAAACATGTGATGTCAAAGACCTAAAGATGAAAGAAGAAAGGAAAGAAAAGGTGGATCAAGCTTCAACCATTTGTCTCACATGTTGTGGATCAGATCTAAGGCTTTTTTCCAAAAATGCATGGTCACTCTAAGGTAGCAAAACATTAGGTTGTCTATAGGGTGAGTATCCAAACAAGGTGGCTTAGAAGTGGAACATGATGTCTACTATGCAAACAAAACTCATTCTCACAAGGGCTAGTGGAACCTCAAACCATCCACTAGGTGAGACACATACGCATGTAGTCTCAATATGCACTCACACACACAAGCAAGTGGTTATGGGAAAGTCAAGCCTAAGTTTTTCTCCCATACATACAACCATACCAAAGGTACACCTCTCGATAACTCTTATAAGGCACAACACAACAATGAACTTTGAGCTTCAATAGGAAAGAAAAGCTTCATATGCTAGACACTCATGAACAAAAGTGATGGCTCCACAGTAAAGCAAAGTGTGTCATGAAAGGTGTCCCTATAATAGTCATTGTAAATGAAAAATGTGTAAGATACGTTCAAAGGGATTTTTCTTAGTGCATGTAAGGTATCTTCTTAGGAAACATCGCGTATAATGTCTCCAAAAGAGGAAAAATAAAAGAAATGTCACACTCTAAGAGGAAATCAAACCCAATGATACCACCAAGAAAAGGATTCATCTCAAGAAGAAAGAAAATAACATAGAGAAAAAGGAATGTTTATGTATGCCCCTAAATGAACAATTTTTGGGTATGAGGGCTCTCTTACACTTCTAGGGTTTTGGACCTAAAAGGAGAGAGGTACACCAAAAATCTTAATGGCTCACTGAAGAAATGTAAAGATGATTGAAATATTTCAAAGGGGAATGTCCTAAATGCTGGAAACTACTAAAAGAGATTAAATAATAAATGTAAACTGAGGAAATGTAAATTTTTTGAAAACATAGTGTTGTATGCAAAAAAAAGCTAAAAATGCAAGTAAACAGTAACGAAAATTTATGAGAATTGAAGTGTGCACCTGGACGCTAGAAAAGGATGGAATGGAGTTTTGGAATCTTGGAAAATTTACCGTTACTACCAACTGGGATTTGTACACCATGCTGGGTGAATTAGTCCTACTTTGGGAAGACTAGCAAAATAGGTTTTGGGCAACTAGGTACCCAAATCTACATAAAACCGTTTTTCAGGCTAGGCAGTGGGACTAATTTGCCACAAATTGAAAATCAGTCCACTTCTGATTTTTCATAAATTTGGGATAGGAAATTTAGCCTTCAATCTACATTTGTGCTCCTAATACAAATCCTACTATAAAACTACAAAATTTGACCTGTAGGTGTTTCCCAAGATTCTATTAGGGTTTTGATCACTTTGAATAGCTTTGATGATTTTTTGACAACTTTTCTACTCCTTCTCTCCAACAAATCTATAAAGAAGACCTCTAAATCACATGCAAAGAGAGGGGAAAATGGTCGAAGGGTTAGAGAATAGGGGTTTTCCTTGGTCAAAGCCCTTGTTGGTAATTAAACCCTTGAAAATCAAATGAAATATGTAAAGATAGTGATGAATGAACAATATGCAATGCTACAACTCACAAAACCCTTGATGTAGAAATCTAAAGAAATGCAAGTAATAGCTCCAATGAATGTAGACTTGAGAACGCTTGAAATACTTATAGTGCTTGATTGAATGCTTAGGAGATGATTTTTATTGTTGTTGGGGTTGGAGTGAGTAGAAAAACCTTGTATTTATACACAATTATACCTTAATTCTTGAAGATACTACATCATAGGCTAGCCTAATGTTGTCGTGCAAGATGAGGTAGAAGATTATCCAAAATATTCCCACTATTTTATGACACTTGTAGGTCTTGAAGACTCTGATGATGGTGAGACAAATTCTCTAGTTTCAACAAAATAATAGAGGTGACATGCATACTCTAATTCTAAAGCTAATTAACCATTGTAGAAATAGAGTCTCGGTTTGAAGCTTTTGTTTTTGATGCTAACATGGATAACAATTTTTGGCTGACATGGAGGAGAGGTTTTGACGCTGCTACAAAGACGAAATGTGCCTTTTTGAAAATAGGTATATCTTCTTCAATGGATGAATAGATTTTTTATCTTATGTGTTTTCCCCTTTTCTACAAAGTACAAATATAACCACTTGGGGAATTCTAAAATTGACATTTAAATGTGTCAAATGAAAATGTGACAGAAATTATATTTTGGCCTAAACCTTGTCACTCCCATGTTTCTATAAATGAGAATTCAAGGCTAATTACGAGGGCCTTTTGTTGGTATTTTTTCAGTCCTTGGTTGGACAAAGTTTGAACTCATGTGATAGCACATTTTGTAAATCAAGCACAAATGAATAGAATAGTCTTGAGTCTTAGGTATGCATTCTCGTTTGTTATAGGCTTAATGGTTTTATAGTGGTAACAATATATGAATGAGAATTGCAAATTCTGGAACAAAATTATCTCCTATGTATTTTGTCTTTCAAATTATAAATAAAATAATTAAGGAACTTTTATTTGTCTTCAATCATTTTGGTTGAAAGTACATTTTTATTTTTGCTTTGGTTCAGATAACTTATTAAATTCTTATCATAGGTTTGTGAGATGGAATTCAAGGATATCTAAGTAGTTTCAATTTCTGCATATTATGAGTTGTTTATTGCAAAGGAACATATCAATAGCCTACAAATGCTCAGTTCAATTACTAATTTATTACAGTTTGTTACAAATGGGAATCTATTACCCATGGATAAAACACTAGTCTATTATTTTGGTCATGCTATATGTAAATGAGCCAGCCTATACCTCACAAAGACACAATATGAAAATCACTTACACATTAAAAATTGTAGCAAAGTTGCATGAGAACAACCCATTCCTAGATTTTAGATAATAATTTGGTAAAGGATCAACCAAATTCTTGAAGAATTATGTCTATTTGCAACTGGTAGGAATGCATCTGTTTATCACAATGTTCTTAATAAAATGGATCAAGAGTATCATCTAAACATATTCTTAGGATTACCCTTTTGGGTCTCACAGAGCCTGAAGTGTAGATGTAGTAGCCTAGAAAGCCTCTACCTATTCATTGGCCAATGCTTATCATTATTAATCATTGAATTACGATGGATTCATAGATAATGACTGAGATTAAGTTTGGAAAACTCAAAAAATAACCAACACGAGGGTTGTTGTGATGAACTTTGTTAGTGTGTCCTTTTACTCTCGAGCCTCTCCCAACTCATTCCTCAACTACTACACTTGAGGATGTTGGAGATCAGTAGGGGTCCTCCTCACAACCTCTAATTATCTACTAAGGCCATCAACCCAGCTCTATGGATCATCACATATCTGTTTGCCACTCTTGGCTTATGTCAGAGCCTAATGTTTCTCAACTAGATGAGTACATAGTTCTACAGCTTATTGATTTCGTTGCCTAGTCAAAATCCACCAGTTGTGTAGCACACTAGAATTGCTTTACCAGTATCTCCTTATAATTTTTACATTTTCAAACCACCTACTTTAATAATGGGTTACTATGCCCTATTGACTATGGCCTATGGGTGTCTAAGATCTTACCTTAGATCTGGACAACTAGGACTTCTCTTGTTATGCATCAACCAAAGAAGTTGAGCCACTCATATATAAACACTATAATTATAGAGAAGGTGGTCGATATCAGTACCTCATCATAAATATATTTATATATATATACATGAGCATGAAATAATCGAAATCAAATAACATTTATACATAAAGAAAGTTTGGTAATGCTATTGCACTCACTTAACATGGTGGGTGTGGCATTGGATATGGGTCAGCTTTTGCTACCTCCTTTGCATGTATAGTTCCCTAGTTTTCTAAAGTGTTGGGGTTCAAGTGAAATTTTTTGGCCCCCAAAGCCTATTTATATGCCTCATTATCTCCAATTCAAAGCCCTAGGCCCTAATTTTTTCACACCTTTTTATTCTTTATTCGACCATTTCTTCATATTCCAACCATTGTTTTCTATTTTAATTTAATTGCTCCTCATTTTTTAGCCTCTGTCAAAATTTCAATTGCCTTCTTTCATTTAAATAACTCTCTTATATGACCCTTTTCAAACAACATCTCGAGAGGGAATTATATTAGGTCACCTTTTCTTCTAACCAATCAACTAGGGAATATTTTTAATTTTCATTGACATGATGTCAATTCTTTTAGTCGTGAATTTTTAAGAAAGAGGGTAAAAATATAAATACAACAAAATTGACCATAATAAACATTTACCTTTAATGTTGTATTTGAAATCAATATATGAAGGCTTGAACCATTCTATACAATTGTGCTTCCAATATTGTATGTTAATTATTCCATGGACATAAATGATTTTCTTCATATTACCATTTTGTATCATATTATTATCTCCCTCCAAAAAAATAATCTTATTTGATAGAAATGGTTTGTCTACTTAAGATTCAGTAGTTTTTTTTCTAATTAATAATTTTGCATGTACATGCCTTTCTCAAAGAGGAAATTCATTGATATTTTAAACATTTCTTCAATCAAGTGCAAACATAGTATCAATCAAAATATTATTGCTTATCAAATAACCTTTGTTTATCAATAAAAATATTATCTTTTAAATTTTCCAGTGTTCTCCCACACTTCATAGAAAAAAACATTCCATATCTTATGAAGAGATAACTTCTAAATTCAGAGAGGCTATTTTACATGTTTTGTCCCATGTCTAGGATATTTCCTACGTTAGTATATATCGCATCCAAAGTGAAAATTTAAATATCAAAATTAGTTACTATAGAACATCACAAAAAGAATCATCATAGCTTATGTGTATTTTACCAATATTTCCGATCATCTGTACACTTTTGAATGGAGCCCAATGCAATACAACGCAACAAAATTCATTATTTGATAAAAAAATCTAACTTATCAATATTTTCAAACACGCATGCACTTTTTCTTCCACTATACATTGTATATTAGTAGCACGTAAAGAGCTATAACATTAAGATTAAGGTCCAACTTAATGATAATAAATTTAAAACATAGATCTTTAATAAATACTTTCATCTTTGTATATTCTAGAATGTAGATTTATACCTTTGAATTATATTTTCTCAAAATTTTATAAGGATTTTTCATAATTTATTTATTTATTGTGTCTAGTAATTACTATTGCATACAAGAGAAAATATCTGAGTTAGTTTGTTACATTTCACTTGGTCATACCATATCTTATTCAAAAAGTACCATTTGATATAGGCTAGGAATATGATAGAAAATTTCTACTAATGAGATTAGAGATTTTTTTGTTAAATATGCCCAAAAGCTTCTAAGGCCCTTTAGACAGACCCATTTCCCATTTCATATTTCACCTTGTGAAGATAGAAGAAACGTTTTTCCATTCTATTGAAATTATAAATGAAGAGTCGTAAGAAACTAAACTTCCTCATTTGTGAAAGCAATCAATTCAAATGGTTGGCTCCATATTTTTACTCCAACTCAACATTTCTAATAACCACTTTGATTAATCCAAAAACTATGATTTTGATTTTCAATTCCTCACATCTTAATTTAGACATCTAAACAACATTGTAGAAAAAGATCCAACTATTTTATTTAATTTAAATATGAAATTGCTTTCTTTTTTAATGTTTTGTGTTTACACTAATTTTTCACATATCTATCGTTTGCTTGGCCATGATATGACTATAAATTAAATTCTTTAGGTTTATCAATATTTGGCTGGCCAACAAAGGCAACCTTATCAATAAATGGTCCCCTAAGATACTTAATAGTCTGTACATGAGCCATTAGTGTTTCCTAATACTTTACAAGAAATTAATAATTCATGTCCTTTGAAAGCTTGTAAATGCTAATTACCCTAGGTCAAAATACCTCCATGTTTGGTGCAATTGTAACAATAACTTGTCATTGTTCCTTCACAATAGGACTCCATTGGTGCACATAATTCTATGGTTTCTTAAGATGTGGCTTCACTCAATGATGAGAAACAATGTCCTTTCATAAATCCTTAAGAAACAATATTTATAGAAGGCTTATACCTTCCATGGTGATATTTTGAACTATATATGGAAGAAAAAACCCCACTAAGAAATATGTATTCAAAATTTTAGGATTTTCATGTAGTTTTGTAGAAAGCTACATATTTATAAACTATTGTTGCATTCTCGTTGTTTATAACAACCTTAGACTAGGTTTTCAAGTACATGTGAAACACAACATACTATTGCTTGCAAGGCTATTAGGAATTATAGGTAATTTGGTAGTGACTATAAAACTATCAAAACAGTTTTCATCGTAACCTATGTGTATTCTATCAACCTTTTTCAAACATGTATGCACTTTTGAATTGAACCCAGTACAATAATACACAACACATTTTATCATTCTACAAAAGAAAAGGTACTTCACTACTAACAATGATCAGTTAAGTCATTGGTATTGAAACTCTCCACTAGTCTATGTTCTACATAAAATTTATAGAAAGCAACTTCCTTTAGTAAGAAAGAATGGGTTCATCTATACAATCTCTTTTTTAGTTTTAGAGTATATGAATAAACTTCTCTTAATATTAGCAAACATGTGTAATAAAACCACAGCTCAAATGCCAATCATATTTACAAACATTAGTTTTTTTGCTAGTTCTTTAGTTGAAATATCTTTATATTATATGCTCACTAATTCTTCAACTTAAAAAAAAAAAAATCTAATTAATTTATATTTATATATTATGCACTTTGTAAACTAGTATTATTCTATTCCCTTTTACTTATATAAAAAGGATTCAGTGTTTTGGACATGCTTAGGAAAGATGCCTATTATCATTCTCCACCACCACACTTATGTGGTGAACTCTTAAAAGGCACCATTTTACTGTTATTAGTGGAAACGAGCTCAAACTGACGTTTGTAATCACATGGATATTGCAATGTTGCCTCACTTTTACATATTTTACATTAATGATAAGAATAGAAAAGGCTACATCCTTATCCAGACGCTTGAATGCATGCTTATTATTATCATACCCAACACAAGTGAGTGACATATCACCATAACAGCTTTGGTGTATATAAATACAGTAATCTTAACTCGAAGGTCGCATCTTCCAACGAAAAAAATCCTTTAAATTCCCGAGCCTTCCATTGTAATCAAGTGGACACGGACCACAAAAATATTCCTTGGAGGGTAGAATAATTGTCACCTTACAATGCGTGCTTAAACCCGCCTTTCACTTAGCCTGATTTCTATTTTAATGTTTTGGCGGCAACCAGCTCAAAAAGCTGTCATCACGTGACGTTCGCGAATAAGAATGAAATTGTGGTTATCTGACAAATAAATTATGTATATATGTTAATTTTATACAGCTACAAGACAATCTTTATATTCAAATTAATCAATTTTTGAGATCGATTCGCACGCTTTGATTTAGATGTTGAGCAATATGTTTGAATTTAGAATGTAAGGATGTGTAAGGATAGGAATGTAAGGAAGTGTAAGGAATGTTATAGGGGATAGGGGTCTATAGTGGAGCATCACATGATTTGTCAATTTGTGTATTTTAAGGATAAAAAGTGTTTTGCAATTGGATATTAAGGTGCTTCAGTATGGGACCCACTGAGGACTACGTCTATCCCCACTATTGGACCCTGCTTCACTATGGGCCTCTCTCCCTTATTTAGAATGATAATTATGTTTGGGATTCGTGCATTCTGGTGTGATTCAAGAATTTCAAGTCACTTTTGAATGTTATTGGCTTATAGTCTTTCTTTTTTTTTGGTTGATGTATTGGTTTTACTAGGTATTTGTTGGTTGTTTGGGATGGAATTTATATTTTTTATTTCTTTTGGTTGATGTATTGTTTTACTATTAGTTAGCTATTGGGATGGAATTTTAATTGATGCATTGTTTTACTATTTGTTAGATGTTGGGATGAAATTTATGTAGAATGTTTTATAAGTATTTGTGCATTGTTCTTATTCTTCTAGACTTTGTCTTTTGCAAATACTTCTTGTTTAGAGTATATTTGTAGGCTTGGATGGTTGTTTTGTTTTAGGGTAATGTTGTATAGCTCGTTCAAGAATTGTTTGTGCTTTAGTTATTATGTATAAGCACAAGAATGTTTGACGTGCATTGAGTGGGTATAGGTATAGGAATTTTTTCAACCTAGCTTCATAGGTCTGAGTTATTCTCTAATAGTGGTTATATGGGAGATGTCACATTGGCCATAACTATTTAGCCAATTTTTCCACCTAGCTTCATAGGTCTGAGTTATTCTCTAATAGTGGTTATATGGGAGATGTCACATTGGCCATAACTATTTAGCCTTACTATCATCCTCAGTTAAAATACAACTCTTTATTTATATTTCCCGTGTTGACTCAAATGTCATCTTTCATATGATTCTCGAAATTATCACACCCTGTGTGGATTTCCAATAAATGTGTGATTTGATGTTTTGTTTATATTATGATTTCCATAAAATTAATTTGGAATGCTTATATGGATTTAATTCATGAATTTAAATGTTGAGTGTTAATTAGGAATAGAAATAAATAATTATTTGAGACTTGGCAGAAATTGAGGGAAAGGCATTTTTAAAAAATGGGAAAAAGAGATTTACTTTCATTTGATGTTTATTTTGTGAAGAAATTGTGTGCGGACAAAACCCTACACTTTGGAAAAACAAAATTGTGGATTTTGGGAGAAATTGTGAAGGGAATCACATGAGATTGGATCCATTAGAATAGGAATTGAAAGGAAAGTATGTGGGTGATTGGATTCACCCATTTGTGGTATGTTTTGTGATAGTTCATCATTTTGGATTTGTGTAAAATTTGAGGTAATTTTCTAAATTCTTTTCATTTACTCATTAATTAAAGCATTCATCTCTCCACATGGTTGAGGTGCATCAACTAGCCATGATATGAGTTGTTCAAGTTTGTGTAGCACCTCTTAAGTCAAGTGCAGAGGTTAAATATATAGGATTTGTTATACAATCTCTAATAGGTTGTACCTACAAAATTGACACCTTTCCTTCTCATAGAGTGAACTAGGATAACATAAGTCCTTGCTTGAATAGGATAAACATGTAAGACTAATATCTAGCCCAAGGTCCAATTGTTAACCTAAGATAATCTTAGATTAATTGAGTTTATTAAAGATTAAATAATCATCAAGTTCTAATGAGATTAAAGTCCTTCTAGTAGATCTTGATAATTAGTTTAATTTAAATGTAACAAAGTTAAATATTCACTAATTCTATTGCTTAGATGTGTTTAGGATATTAATATACTTTAAAACTAGTTAATTTATATTTTCATTTATTCAATTCTTAATTCCTTAATATAACCCAACTAAATTTAAGCTTGTTTCATCCTAGAGGTTGACCAAATACTCCTATACAATAATTACTAATTTACTATAAGGACATGTTTATATTAGGCTTAATTAGACTTCATCCTTGGAGTCATTCTAATTTATTCATAAAATACTTAATTACTTACTTATCTTCTTTCTCGAGATAAGGTCACCTCATCAAATTTGCTTAGATAATTAAATAAGAGTTACCAATGATTTAATTTATATGTTCTTAATGGAGAGGATGTTAAATTGAACATGATCAATTTCAAGGGTTATTCATTTTCCATTATAAAATAATAACTAATCTTCGATCACATTACCTATTTGATTTACTAAAGATTAAATTCTTATGTTAACCTTCACCTTTAATCGATTCATTTAAAATTAATTAATTTAGACTTGCTTGTCTCAAATTTCAAGAAGGAACACCACATTGTTAACCCATGACCTCATTGGTTTAATGGTATTAATGTTGTATTATATTTAATTTCTTGTTTGATCAATACAATTTGCTTCACCCATTAATCTTACCAAATTAAGTATATAGTTAAAATATAAATGTAATTAATTGGTTTTACAATGGTTTAGTTTGGATTTATATATAAAAAATCATTCTTCTTAAATCCTATTAAAATTGTTTATTTTAGTTAAAAATATTATTTTTAAACAATGAGAGTAGCCTACTCTAGATTTACGATTATAATATTAAACTTATTTATTTAATCAATCTTACGATTTTGCAAAGGTTATATAACTTAGGTATCCTTTTAGCTTTAATCAAATTTAAATGAATAAAATTAATTTCTTAAGTCCCACATAAATTTAAAATTGAGTTGAAATGCCACCTTACTTAAAATGTAAAAATAGTGACTTTAAGTCAAAACTTAACATGAGGGTTCCTAAGCTTACTATCCCCAACCTGGATATATTGGAGAACTACACAAGTTTAATTAAAATAATGAAAAAATAGAAATTAATATAATTTACATTAAATGATAGCCATTGGATTTGTTTTAATATTTACCATTAGATCTTGTGACAATTAATATAAAGCCTAAATCCATAAGGATTCTTATAAAGCTTATTCTTCTATCATTATCTACTCACTTGTGTCTGTATATTTTGAAGATTTGGAGAAAAATTATCTATAATTTTAAATAATTATATATTTATACTATATTTTGTACATAATATATTCAATCCATAAAGTAAAAAAAATGTTAATGAGATATATATTATTTAATTATATAACATATGTTTGATACATACAATATATGAAAAGAAATATTGAAAATAATATATAGATGTATCTCTTTGGAAGCATGGAAAATTTATTACTTTATTTAGACTTAATCATTGAGCATCAATAATAAAGGTTTAACAACTTATATATTACGTGATATGTTTTTTTATTTTTTATTTTTGTATATTATTTACATCCATAATAAAATAAAAAGAGGGATTCACTTCTTTATTATGTGATGAAAATATTGAATCCATTTGCAATATGAGTATGGTGAATATATACAAAGGTGAGAACCTAAATGGAAAAATTATTAAGTCATAATGAACTAGTAAATACATGGTTACTTATTTATTTTGGTGAGATGGGGAAGATTTGGAGATTAATGGTATACACATCTCACCAAGTTAGTTTATGAAATTTAAACCTTCATTAAGACATTAATGGGAAAATCAATTGTAGTAACTTTTATTTTATTTCCAAGTTTATATGATACAACCTTTCTCCCTTTTAACAAGGGTAATTTTTAACCTGTTAATATAACCTTTATTCTAAATTTGATAATATTTTAAGGAAAAAAAATGATCTAAGATGCTACTATAACCATCTTCCAAAAATTCTAGATTGAGAAATGTTAATGAGTGAAAGTAAACTTTCCCTCCAACCTTTTGTAAATGGAATGATAAAGCCTCATAGGTATATATCCATTGCCTTGAGTAAGGAGAAACTATAGTAGTCCCAATATTTTTATGTGAACTAAAAAATTATCAAGACCAAATTAACCCATTTTGTAAACTAGACATACTAATGTATTTCCACAACCCATATCATCTTCGCATTCGCTAGTCACTACATAAAATATTTCAATATTCAAATCATGCTATACAATATTTAAAGTAACACATGAAAAAAAAGTTTAATGGAAGACGTATCTCTCTACATGATGTTATAGGGATGAGACTTCTCTTCACTCCAAGCCATGGTAAGAATCACTGGTTCCAATTTGAGACACTCTCATATTTATCTAGACACTTTATCTCAAAAATCAAACCAAAATGAAAATAATGAAACTAAGAATCCAAAAGCTCCTCATCAAATGAGAATTGAGACACTCTCATATTTATCTAGACACTTTATCTCAAAAATCAATCCAAAATGAAAATAATGAAACTAAGAATCCAAAAACTCCTCATCAAATGAGAAATATAAACAAGTTCAATCTCAAGAATCCCTTGAATGATGGAGTGACTCTTGTCACTTTGTATTTAATCCTTCAAATACACATTTGTACAAATTCTCATGCATGTGTGAGACTTTTGTGAAGATGGGGATTGTACTTGAACACTCTTCCCATGATCTCTTATAAAGGAGATTCAAACATGTTAAAATCATTTTTTTGGATTCTCCATGCTCATAAATGAGCCGAGAGGAATGAGAATGAGACAAAACAAGTTAATTTCTCTCATCCCAATCTCTAATTTCCATTACTCCTCTTAATGGTCACTTTAGGGAACTGTTGATGTGTTTTTTATGCACTTCTCAACACAGGTAATGCATAGGTGCACTACCTCTCTTGAAAGACAATCTTCCACAATCAAATTGCAGAACACTATCCCAAGGTCTCTCGGATGTCAGGTCATGACAGTGCTTAGATACCTCAGTAGTTTGATGTGATTTGCTGGAATCACAAGGTGGGCTTACAGATGAGTTACAAAGCATGGAAGTTGGGTTTGCAAATGCAGTTTCAAAGTGTTGAAAGTGAATGAACAGTGGCTATCCACTCAAAACAGCAAGTTGAAACTCATCAAGTTCATCTGCTTCATGGTGATGCTTTGGATCCTACTCTAACCAAAGATTAAAAGTAACAGTAAAAAGAGAAGGGTTAAGAAAGCCATTCTAATCTTAAGCTACGAATGAACAATAACAATGGTGGCTGCTAAAGTAGATAGACTTCCTAAACTAGGTTTTGTTTGGCCAAGAGAAATCTACAGTTGCACAAAACCAGTGCAATCTTCTAAGGACTATAGATTTTCAAATTACACATACACACATGCACATGTAATTGAACTAAGTTGCAGCAATGAAGTAAAGAGCTCATACTAGCTTTGCAAATTGACTCATCATCAATGAACCACAAAAAGCATGAGCTAGAAATCCATCAAATATTGAAACAACAAACACCATCGCCACTCCCATTCAAGAAACTAACATGGAAGGAAAAACTATGCATGCAAGATAAGCAAAATCAAAGAAAACATCCATAAAATCATGCAATGTTGTCTTCTATTACTGCAAATGCTTTTTACAACAGCTCTCCAACCCTTACAAATGAGGGGCAAGCCCCTATTTATAGTTTTCCAAAGCCCAAATGAATGGCTAGGATTCAATTACAATGAGTGGATTAGATTCAATTACATTAAGGTTTCACCTACCCCTCATTATCTAGCAATTTAAAATACATTCCTTGTCTTTTCCCTGTTTTGTCATTTAGTGCCAGTTACTGTAACAATTTTGTCATTTAGCTGATTTCCCTTTTCACTATAGCTAAACTGCCTGAAATTTGTCTTTTGCTTGATGTGCTTGCAGTGTTCTTCCTTTCATCAAATGAGTCTGTCGACGATTGGCATCAATAGATTGGTGGCCCCTGATTTGGGCAGAAAGCTCCTTAGAAATCATCATCATCTGGAAAAAGGTAAGACAACTCCCTCAATGGGCCTCTTTGATAGACCTGCGGAAAGCTTCTTGACTCTTGCAAACACAAAGTGTCGTAAGTGCATTTATACACGAGTTAAGGAAAATGTCAGTCAAACCTACAAATTCCCTGTTAGATCTATCCATGCATCATCAAAAGATCTTGATATTCATATTTGGAGCTCATTTGGACCATGAACATTAATGCGTGCTTCAAGGGTGCAAATTCACATTTAAAAAAGTACATTTATGGGAATAATCATTTAAACTAGGTCATAGAATGATTGGAACATTAAGTGTGAAATTTGGTACAATTATTGATGGTCTCATAAAACTTTTGAGCATCAATATATATATATATATATATATATATATATATATATATATATATATATATATATATATATATATATATCTTTCTCAATAAATTTACATTCTCAACGTGATATTTATAAGATGTTAATAAGTAATGATTAAGACACACTAAGCTTTGATGGTTTTGATGCTATGTCATACTTAACCAATATCAGGTTTGTTGTCAAATGATTCACTAATATAGCACAGTTGAACTTATCATGGAGTCATAAACATTGTAGATAGGGTTTGGAAACACATCTTGATACCATTCGATTGGACTGCATCCTCAAATTCATTAAGGTTCAAAAACCTAACTCAAAAATAGCAACACAGATTTTTTAAATATGCAAACTATTTTTCCTACGTGATAAACAAAATAAAACCTAACTCTAAAATAGCAACACATAGATTTTTTAAATATGCAAACTATTTTTCCTATGTGATAAACAAAATAAAACCATAATTACATGTTAGAGATATCCCTTCTATGATTTATACATCTAAATATTTAAAATAAAATTTCTTACAATAGAACATTTATCCATTATACTCCCATTACATTGATTTTTAGAATCTCTTAATGTAGCTATAAATTATTGACCACATAAAAACCATGAATAAAATTAAACAAAGATATATGAAAACATATTAACATATTTGGATATAAATCAAAGATCCATTTTTATCATAAACATCACTCATTACGTTTAGAAAAAAACTATGTTCTAATGTCAAATCATGTCTAAAAAAATGTTAGCTCTATTTTATTTATTACCATCTTTCTCACTTAGTCCACATGTATACCACGTCACATTCATTTTTAATGTTAAACATACAACACAATAATTATATTGAATTTACAACACAATGCTCCAATAATGGGGTTTACAAGGATGGGAATTCATAAATAGTATAGTCATTAGGAAAGATAGTCTGAAGGCCCTTCTCTGAGGACACTTCCATAGATTTCCTAGTACATTCTCTTTTCTTGTTTAAGGGGGTTAAGATCCAAAAGGAATGTATAAAATAAGAACATATATATAGAACTAGGGAGAATGAATTATGACCATCCCATATTGGTTCCATTTGGAACCCTCATAAAATAATTCCCCAACGCATCTACTCCCCTATATGACCTACTAGGAAACCTTACTAGATATGGTAGTTTATATAAATCACAATAAACCACACTTAATAGTATTTTGTAAGAAATAACAAAGCCTCAAACTAGGTATCATAATATCCTAACCAAAGTTTCAATAAAAGTCACATAAAAATTAAAAATACAAAGTAAAGCTCATTGGTAGCTATGTTGCAACATTTCAACTTAAATAAAAGAAGAAATTAAATAAGTCCTTGAGTAAAATGGACTATGGAAAACTTCAAATGGCTAAATAGCCGAAAAATATAAAATTTAACACTACTAGCACATAATAAAAGAAATCAAAAATTAATAAATTACCCATAAGTCACATTTAAAAAATAAAATTTACACATTATGAATACCATGTGGATTTGATAAAGCCACCTAATATTGATGGGATCATAATCCTATCAATATGGTTCATAAAATTCCATCCTCTACCCATCGGTTATAAATATCAAGGAGTAGGTTTTCACTATGAACTAATGAGTGTGGTTCTAGTGTGTCGGGAAGTAGGTTACCTGCAAAATGTCCAACGAGAACCATAAAACCCCATTAAAATTCCTCTTGTCTCTCAAACCCTAGTTACACTAGTAGGGTCTCATCCTATAGGAGAGCCTATGCTAGGGGTACACAATTAACAAAATAACAAGATTTATACAGAGGAATACGTCACATTTTACTTAGTAGGCACCTTTCCACAAATAGCATGTTTACAAATTTTTATGACTAACTATATAATATAAAATATCATCACAAATGTACACATAGGGGATTGTGTATGATTTCCACCATCCTTAGCCTATGTTGGATACCCTATATCTCATACTTGAGGCACAACAAATTTCCTTGTTTCATTTCACATGTCACAATTCAATATGAATTTATGATGTTTTCCACACTATATAGCACATAAATAAGGAACACATGAGCACTTCATTTTATTCAAACAAGGTTCACTTGGCTTCTCAATTTTGTTAATATCTAATCAATTTTTATATGTAAAATAATTTTATATCTAATGCACATTTGTAGCCTATGTATTACTCAATTTTCCTATAATTAGCAATATGTGGTGCTTCACAATTTCTATCTTGCTAAGTGTACAACATTACATATAAGGTAAATATTGGTTTTTTATATTTAGAAATAATTTTATGTCATCATTTGTTCCACTAGGATTGTTAGGTTCATTAACGTTTCTAGATTGGATAATTCCACTATAAGTTTTCTAAATATGTTAAAGAAGGTTTTCTAATTTTTAGGGAAGATTACCAACCATTTTCTTTTAGAATATTTCAATGTAAGGAAAGAAAGTAAAATTAATGGATAAGGCACATGATAAATCATGGAATAGTAACTCTCACATCTCATCAATATTTATATACATACAAATATTGCATTTTTATATCATGTTATGAATCATCTAATCACATGTTATAATAATCATTTATTTAATAACAATTATTTCTAATTTGTTGTTACAACAATTTCTAGATTAGGTTGCATGAGATTTTTTTGTATCAACTTTTCAAGGATCGCACTCTATGATACAACATCAAGATGAAAGAGCTCAAGGAGAAAAATAGTGTTAGTTGCAGAACAAGAATAACCTAAATAGAAAAGAGGGGGTAGAAAGGGCAGGAGGGGAGAGAAGGCTACACAAGGACCCAAACACTAAAAATTTGAATCCCCTTGCTCAAAGAATCCAAGGACTTTCTTATTGACTCCGACATCTATAAGGTAGTGTTTTCATGTGGCAGTCCTTATATTGGAGAAATAGGCCAGTCAGTTAGCACTAGAATAAAAGAGCATAGTGTTGAAATCAAACATGAACAAATTCTCAAATCTACTCTAACCGACCACTCCATTTGTACCAAGCACCACATTTTCCTTGAGAAAATTCAAATCTTGTTCAAAGAAGACAACTTCTTCAAAATGAAACTAAAATAGGCCATCTCTTTTAGGGACCTATTTTTCCTCTCAACTACATTTTTTTTTGGTGTGTAGGCAATAGCATATTGAAGATCAATCCCTTCAAGAGAACATAATTGCTCAAATAGATGGTTCCCATATTCTCTGTCATTATCAGTATGAAGAATTTTGACATGCTTTCCAGATTGCTTTGTAGCATGAGCCTTAAACTCTTGAAATATATCATATACTTCTCCTTTGTGTTGAAGAAAGTATACACACGTGTATCTAGAATAGTCATCAATGAAGGTTAGCAAATAACGAACCTTATTGAAAGATAAGGATGGAAAAGGACCCGCCAACTCACTATGAACCAATTCAAGGAATTTTGAAGCCCTCCAAGCCTTCCCTTTGTTGTACTTGTCTACAAGATGTTTTCCAAAGGTACAACCCAGACATACACCATTAGAAAAATTGATTTAAGGAAGACCCATAACCATATTTTGTTTGTTGAGTTGTTGAAGATAGCAGTAATTGAGATGGCCTTGAAACCACTCATGCCATAGTTTTCTCACAAAATTTGAATGGCAGAGCAATATAGTTGAATTTGAATCAGGTACAAAATGAGAGAAAGAATACAAGTGAGACTCATGATTGGCCTTACCAACTGCAAGGAGTGCACTATCTTCAAGATTCTCGATGTTGATGAAATCTAAATTAAATTAAACTTTTCTACCATTCTGAGTGATTTGGTAGATAGAGAGAAGGTTGGATGACAAATTAGGAACGCAAACGACATCCTCAAATGTACCATTTCTAGTATCAATTGAACTCTTCCCAATTACTTCCATTGGAGAATCATCCCCAATGAGCATGTGGGGCACAAAACAAGGCTCCCACAAAGAAAAATGTTCTTTACTAGAACCCATGTGATGTGATGCACTCAAGCCAAGAATACACTCTATTGAAGAATCAATAATAGAAAAAATTGCATGTTCTTTCCCTTTACTTGATTTGGAAGAAGGATTAGAGGATTAATGAGCAATAGAAGGTAGATTAATGTTGTTCTTTTTAAGAATATTATTTAACTCATCGATTTGTTCCTGTGGATGCTAAATCTGAATTTTCGTTAATATTTTAAAACCAAGCTAATTCAATATCCCTATGAAATAATGAAACATGTTAGATATGCTAAATAAGACATTAAAATAGCAAGAAAAACTAAATGACCATAAAAACAACATGAATCAACTTTATCTAATAGTGGATTGGTGCTATTGTAGAAAATAGCCCTTTCCCAATCCTTGTTTAAGCTTCATGATGAAAATGCTATGAATAATGATATGGAATGCTAAGATGATAAATGGACAAAATTAGTTCTTAGTTTAAGAGAGTGACTTTGCAAGAGATTGTGGATGATTTGCTAAAGAATGAAGCTTTCATTTATAGATTTTCTTGATGAGAGATTGGCCAAATGGATGAATGTGGGATAAAGAATCAAGCCAATCAGATGGAGACACTTGTCTTCTTGTGAGTGGTTGATGCATGTGCAAGATTTGGGAAATGTGCCCAAGAGGGGGAAATTTTAAATTTTAAATGAGAGTTAATGCTTAGTTTGACCTTTGCAAGGGGACATGTAAGATACATGTAAGACCTATTAAATGCCTTATTGTTTGTACCTTTCAACTTGACTTTGAATTCAAATTTGAGGGAATAAGCCATGTTGAGTGAAAATGTTGATTTAATAAATCAATAAATTTATTTATTGGTGCAAGTGGCAAAATATAGAGAATGCAAGTGGTTAGGATTAGCATTTAATCAAGATTAGGTTAGCTTAATGATGATTAGGATGATTTTGACCTTTATGACTTAAATATTTGATTTATTTAAATTAAAAAGGATGGCAAATGACCTTTGAGATTTTAATTAAATAAAGCATGATTTATTTAATTAAAGGATGATATGAGCCTTTGATTTATTTAAATGAATAATCTTGGGACTAAAGACCTCATTTTCCTAGTGAATGGATTTGTTGCCTTCGATTTAATGAGCGGATGCATAATGTTAATTTTCCATGTCTACAGCTCCTTATGATAAGAATGTTCCTCATGACTAGGGTTTTTGTAGTAACTAAAAGTTGGCCTTTGTAAAATTCCCCTTTAAAGAAGAGGAGTTGGATTAAAATTTTGTTGTGGAAGATTATTGTGCTTGATCTATTTGTGACTTCTTCTTGAACTACTTCTTTTTGTTGTTAGGCTTCCTTCATTCTTTCGCATCCTTTGGCTGACTAGCCATCAAAGCTTGTGAGTGTGAATGCTTAAGAAGACCCATTGAAAGAATACTACCTTTTCCTTACATCAAAATTTTAGAAAATGAAGCAAAAGGTATAGTGAATGTAGATCCCATTCTCAGCCTATGAGTATGAAAGCTAGGAACAAAAGTTTCATATTCAGGTCCAAGATTTTTTAGAGTTTTATAGAAAAGTCGAATATATTTCTTCTCTAAGCCAAATTATTTACATTGCGCTCTAAGGTCATTGACCTTTGTTACATAATCTTGAATGTTAGCAAGATACTTTGGATCAAGACTCATTAGTTCATTTCCAATTTTATGACCATGAACTTCATTATTTGTCCCATAGAGAGTTCTTAATTTTTCCCATGCATCATGTGAATCTTCATAGATGTCAATATGAAACATTATATCAAGAGAAACTAAACTCCTTAGACAACCAAGAGATTTTGTATGTTCAAACATCCAAAGTAGTTTTTCCTTATTAGTGGTGAGTTCAATTATCTTCTTCTCAACATAACGTGTATATCCTAGTTGTATTAAGGAATTCCATGCATTTTCATGCCATGTATTGTAGTTGTATGGTGTGAGCAATGGAAAATTAAATGTGCCAATAGTGAAGGAAAAACAAAGCACCAAGTATGAGAGATGTTCAAGAAAAAAGACAACAAGAGACCCCGCTCTTTACTAGGTCAAATAACACCCATAGAAAAAATGATTTGGCACTTTTTATTTAGTGCAGTTATAGATTTTTGGATTCCATTGATTTTACAAATCCTCAAGAAATGAGCATGTGCTGAAAGAATATATTAAGTACAATTTCATATAAAATAAATAGAACCAATTTGTTCAAAGTAAATGAAAAACAATGCACTTTCAAAACAAGAATCAACTCAATTTGAGGTTGTATGCAAAATTTATTTAGGTTTGAAGTTTTCAAAATGAGAATGGTGAGGAGTCCTCCATGCGAGTCAAAAATTTATGAAAAATCCATGTGGAAAAAACTCAAACCATCTTTACCAATGCAAAGAACATGAAAAATTAGCTGAAATAAAAAAATTGCACTGAAAATGAAGTTGTGGAACCCGAGTTATGAGTGTTCAAAGTTGACCTTCAGAAATTAGTACATCAATGTAGAGGGGCTGACAAATTTGTTCAAAATTGAAATTTTGACATATGATTTTATGGTTTTTAGGCCTTCTGAGGACGATGGCAGGGTCATATTTGACCCAAAATGCTCTGAAATTATGGCTCATTAGTGGATCTAGAAATGAACCTCCTCCTTCAAATTGTTATAGATCTGGCCTTTGATGTCCATTTCTGGTGAAACAAAAGGAAAATATGATTGTATTAGCTTCTCTAAACTCAATGGTGAGCTTAGAATCTCTCTAGGAAGCTTCAAAAGACATGTAATTAACAATTCAATGTATGAACCCCCAAAAACTGATCTTTTTTATCACACCTTTCTGATTCTCCAGATCATTTGAAGATGTAAGAGAAGAGTATACTTATTTAAAAAAAAAGGAATCAACACTCTCAGATTTTCTAAAGGAATTCTAACCCGCAACTAAAATTTATATTTGATACCATGTGAGATTTACTAACTACCCTACCCAAGAATCTAATAACTAGAGGAAAGAAAAACCAAAAATATGAGGAGGAATAAAATGTATTCCTCTCAAGAATGCAAATCTATATTCAGATTGAGAAATTTAGATTACAAAGGAAATACCTTAGTTATATAGGCCAAAGGGAGAGATAGATGCAACCAAATTATGGCAAGTGTTGGTATCCTATGAGGTGTGACAACTCATGTCATTAAAGGCTCAACCACCTTATCCCTATGTAAATTTAAGCTAGTGTGAAGAGGACTTTAGTGGAGAACTAGCTAAGAATGAAATAGTTAGATAAAGTACCCCTTTCAAACTAATAGTCATTACCATTGGGATTACTACCACTACTTTCAAGATGGATGAGGTGGTTGGATTAGTAGTATCTGAAGACGTAGAGGAAACCTTCCAAGATGGATAAGGAGGCCCTTTATATTTGAGAAAGATCTAAAGAGAGAGACAAGAAAAAGAAAAAGAATTAAAAATAAAAATATCTAGGGAGATCTAAGTCTCCTAGCAAGTATATGGTGAAGTGTTTTAACTATGGAAAAACTAGTCATTTCTGCAAGGAGTGCAAAGAGGAGAAGAAAAAGAAAGGTAAAAAGAACTTCTCATAACCTAACTTTGAAAAATCCACTCAAGATTATGCTGGTGCATTTCTCACATCCTTGGAAACTCATGGATGACAAGATGTGTGGTTATTATACCCAGGTGCTTCTTTCAACATGACCTTGCATTAGGTTTGGCTCTAAAAGTAAGAAGAATATGATGGTGGGAATGTGTATCTAGGTGATTATTCTCATCTAAATATTGTTGGTCATGGCAGATTCAAGATAAAATTCCCTGATGGTAGACTGAAGGGTGTCTTACATATCCTAGCTTTAGCACCAAATGTACTCTTAGTAAGTAAATTCAATGAATCAAGTGTGCAAGTTTTTTTCATGGGTGGTGGATGCAAGATGACGAGAGGAGTTATGGTGTTCGATAAGGGTGTTTTAGTTGGAAGCTTGTACAAGTTGGATGCATGCATAATACAATGCAATACTTATTTAGAAATTCCAAAAAAGAGACCTATGTATTATTCACCCTAGCTGTTGTCCATCAAGTAGAGAATAATTCTACAACAACTACATCTGATGGTCATGTATTTTGGGCACCTAACGGTGATTATTCCTTGAAAATGTATCTTCTTGTACAAAGAACACAATCTTATGACACCAAATACTTAGTCAAATTAGTGAGAAGGGTATTACAGCCCTAAAAAGTAAAAGCCTTATTGAAGGAATTGATGATTGTAATCTCAAGTTTGACTTTCACAAAAAAATTGTGTATCGTAAATAACACCATGTTACTTTTTACTCTATCTCTCATAAGTCTCATGGGATTTCAAACTATGTTAATGCAAATGTGTTTGTTCCTATGAATGTTCCTTTATTAATTAATTCTTTCATATTTTGTTTCATTCATAGATGACTACAATAGAAATACATTTATCTATTTCCTTATAAGTAAATCTAAAATCTTTAGTTGGTTTAGGGTGTTTAATGTATTGGTGTAAAATTAGAGTAGTAGAAAGATCAAATGTTTGAGGACTCACAATGGTGGTGAGTTTTATTTAGAAAATTCAACAAGTTTTAGAAAGAGCACAAGATTGAGAGACATAAGAGAAATACATACACCCCACAACAAAGTGGATTTGTAGAGAGGATGAAAATGATGTTGATGGATAGGGCCAGAAGTAAGTTGAGTGGTGCTAACCTTGAGCAAAATTTCTAGGGTGAAGTTGTAGCCATTACATGTAATCTAATCAATAGATCTCCTACATCGAATCTCTTTGATAAGATAACCATGGAGGAATGGTCTGGTAAGAAGCCTTTGATGAGACATCTTAGAGTATTTTGTTCATGAAGCTTACAATCAAGTTCCAATTGAGAAGAGGTCTAATTCAGAGAAGAAGGTGGTAAAATGTATCTTCATTAGCGACGTTGTAAGTTTGAAGAGGTACAAGCTTTGGGATCTAATGTCCCAAAAAGTTTTCTATAGCAGAAGTGTAATTTTCAAAGAGATGAAACCTTTCGCTGTTCAGCTATAACCTAAAGAGGGGACAAAAAAGGATGTAGTTTAGATTCCACCTACTTTGATAAAAGGTGAAATACATAATCTTATTGGATTGTATGAGGAGGAGAGCTCAAGAAACTTTGAAAGCTATGAGGAAGAAGAAGAACCTCAACCTCAAACATTGAAGAGCTATACACATGTTACGTGGCAACATGAATGGTTTGGTTATTCCTTGTTGGATTCTAGTTGTGATTTTTCTTTGATTGCTAATATTGATGAGCCTACAAATGTTAGAGAGGCTATGAGTATGAATGATGTACATTCATATATGAAAGTCATGGATGAACAAATGGTTGCATTGAAGAAAAATGACACTTGGGATCTGGTACCCTTGCTTGATGGATGTAAACCTGTTGGTTGTAAATTATTGTTCAAGAAGAAGTGTGGTCCTAATGGAAATGTTTAGAAGCATAAGGAATATTTGGTTGCTAAGGGGTATTCCTAGATGGAGGGAATTGACTATGGTGAGATATTCTCTCATGTTGCAAAGCTAACATCTATCAAATTCAAGTTATCACTTGTAGCAACATATGATCTAAAAGTGGAAAAAATACATGTGAAGACAATATTTCTTCCTAGTCTCATGGAGGAAGAAATGTATATGTCACAACCAGAGAATTTTTTGGTTAAAGGTAAAGGACATCTAGTATGTAAGTTGATTTTTTTTTTGTATTGTCCTAAGTAGTCTCTTAGGATGTGGTACCAAAAGTTTCACACCTATGTGTTCTTATTAATATTTTTGAGATATAAATCTAACCATTGTGTGTATTACAAATGTGATAATGGTTCTATTCTTATAATTTTTTAATACTTATATGATATGTTT